>CAWUFW010004595.1:1325000-1504389 GCA_963921515.1 Calotriton arnoldi | reverse complement strand
CTTCGTTCAGTTACGTACTAGGCCGGTGAGGGTGGCGCGATGCCGGCGGAGAAAACCGGTAACTCAATATTCATCAACAGCGGGGTTGCCAATCGCGCTCTCGGGTTAACGCACAAAAACCAAGCAGAACTCCAGAGTTAGAAGTGGGGGTTTATTATTGTCATAAACCCTCCGTGACGCGTTTCGACTCCGTAGAGTCTTGATCACACACCTATATATATTATATATATATATATATATATATTATCTACTGGCGGTCGCCAGTAGATAGTTATAGTTAGGACCTATTTTCCATAGGAAATCTGCAACATTCTATTTGAAATAACTTTGGCGCCGGTTGACGAATCTTCGCGAAATTTTCAAAACTTGTGGCCCGCTCCGGCCCGCTCCTATCCTGAAAGTCTCTGGGTGATTCGTCAAGTGGGGGCCGAGAAAAAAGGGGGGTCCCAAAACGTGTTTTCCCCATGCAATTTTCCATAGGAACCTTTCATCGCAGCTACAGCCCGAACTGCTGAACGGAATTACACCAAATTTGGCAAAAAGGTAGCCCTTGGTTCAGAGTTGTGCCTTTTGCTTAAATGGTGTAAATCCGTTCAGTAGTTCCTGAGAAATTTGAAAAAGAAAACACATATATATCTGGGCGGAGCCTAACCACACATGTCATCGTGAGATCTGATTGGCTGTCAGCACTTCATCCTGGAATTGCTGGCAGCCATCTTGGGACCAAAATAAATGATAGTACCCCATTGAAATGCATTGTAGTGAATCGAAGATTTTGAAGGTTACCAAAAGGAGAACTATAAAGGGTGATAACAGACTTTAGTTACATTAGAATTCATTTGTTGATGGTACCATACTAATTTCAGGAATTGTGGTGTGTTCTAAGGTGATTTTACCCTGTGAAAAACCTTCTGCTGGGATATCATGAATCATGTTTGAGAGAAAACTATTTTCACATGCTTGTCCCATACAGTTTTGGAAGGTGCTCCAGAAGCTAAAATGAGAGCATATTTTCTGTAAATTCACATTATCTTTCTCAGTCATGTGAGAATGAAGTCTGACATTCTCAGTAAAACATGTACATCCAACAAGGGCAGAGACTGTCAGTTGATTCCTTTGTGTTCTACTGCAGCTTCCCCGAGTGTTCTAAAGAACAACTAGAGTGCTAACAGCCTTACTTATGACAAAAGTATGGCACACCTGAAGCCATCTTGATTGGAATAAACTGGTAACACTTAAAACATTTAATTTAAAAAGGAACAAAATGATGGGGTTCATTTTGTCATAGAAATTATGGTTAGTGCTGTAGAAAGAAAAATTCGGACATGTTTCAAGTGTGATCTCAAATATCTTCCTGTTATATTTCAACAGGAGCAGCCTGTCAGTTGATGCCTTTGTGTTCTACTGCAGCTTCCCAGAGTGTTCTAAAGAACAACTAGAGCGCTAACAGTCTTACTTATGACAAAATTATGGCACACCTGAAGCCATCTTGATTGGAATAAACTGGTAACTCTTAAAACATTTAATTTAAAAAGGAACAAAATGAGGGGGTTCATTTTGTCATAGAAATTATGGTTAGTGCTGTAGAAAGAAAAATTAGGACATGTTTTAAGTGAGATCTCAAATATCTTCCTGTTATATTTCAACAGGAGCAGCCTGTCAGTTGATGCCTTTGTGTTCTACTGCAGCTTCCCAGAGTGTTCTAAAGAACAACTAGAGAGCTAACAGTCTTACTTATGACAAAAGTATGGCACACCTGAAGCCATCTTGATTGGAATAAACTGGTAACACTTAAAACATTTAATTTAAAAAGGAACAAAATGAGGGGTTCATTTTGCCATAGAAATTATGGTTAGTGCTGTAGAAAGAAAAATTAGGACATGTTTTAAGTGAGATCTCAAATATCTTCCTGTTATATTTCAACAGGAGCAGCCTGTCAGTTGATGCCTTTGTGTTCTACTGCAGCTTCCCAGAGTGTTCTAAAGAACAACTAGAGTGCTAACAGCCTTACTTATGACAATAGTATGGCACACCTGAAGCCATCTTGATTGGAATAAACTGGTAACACTTAAAACATTTAATTTAAAAAGGAACAAAATTATGGGGTTCATTTTGTCATAGAAATTATGGTTAGTTCTGTAGAAAGAAAAATTAGGACATGTTTCAAGTGTGATCTCAAATATCTTCCTGTTATATTTCAACAGGAGCAGCCTGTCAGTTGATGCCTTTGTGTTCTACTGCAGCTTCCCAGAGTGTTCTAAAGAACAACTAGAGCGCTAACAGTCTTACTTCTGACAAAATTATGGCACACCTGAAGCCATCTTGATTGGAATAAACTGGTAACTCTTAAAACATTTAATTTAAAAAGGAACACAATGAGGGGGTTCATTTTGTCATAGAAATTATGGTTAGTGCTGTAGAAAGAAAAATTAGGACATGCTTTAAGTGAGATCTCAAATATCTTCCTGTTATATTTCAACAGGAGCAGCCTGTCAGTTGATGCCTTTGTGTTCTACTGCAGCTTCCCAGAGTGTTCTAAAGAACAACTAGAGTGCTAACAGCCTTACTTATGACAAAAGTATGGCACACCTGAAGCCATCTTGATTGGAATAAACTGGTAACACTAAAAACATTTAATTTAAAAAGGAACAAAATGATGGGGTTCATTTTGTCATAGAAATTATGGTTAGTGCTGTAGAAAGAAAAATTAGGACATGTTTCAAGTGTGATCTCAAATATCTTCCTGTTATATTTCAACAGGAGCAGCCTGTCAGTTGATGCCTTTGTGTTCTACTGCAGCTTCCCAGAGTGTTCTAAAGAACAACTAGAGCGCTAACAGTCTTACTTATGACAAAATTATGGCACACCTGAAGCCATCTTGATTGGAATAAACTGGTAACACTTAAAACATTTAATTTAAAAAGGAACAAAATGATGGGGTTCATTTTGTCATAGAAATTA
Source organism: Calotriton arnoldi (assembly GCA_963921515.1). Classification (NCBI taxonomy): domain Eukaryota; kingdom Metazoa; phylum Chordata; class Amphibia; order Caudata; family Salamandridae; genus Calotriton; species Calotriton arnoldi. The sequence continues at coordinate 1,501,428 of CAWUFW010004595.1, read as the reverse complement.
TGGTTAGTGCTGTAGAAAGAAAAATTAGGACATGTTTCAAGTGTGATCTCAAATATCTTCCTGTTATATTTCAACAGGAGCAGCCTGTCAGTTGATGCCTTTGTGTTCTACTGCAGCTTCCCAGAGTGTTCTAAAGAACAACTAGAGCGCTAACAGTCTTACTTCTGACAAAATTATGGCATACCTGAAGCCATCTTGATTGGAATAAACTGGTAACTCTTAAAACATTTAATTTAAAAAGGAACAAAATGAGGGGGTTCATTTTGTCATAGAAATTATGGTTAGTGCTGTAGAAAGAAAAATTAGGACATGCTTTAAGTGAGATCTCAAATATCTTCCTGTTATATTTCAACAGGAACAGCCTGTCAGTTGATGCCTTTGTGTTCTACTGCAGCTTCCCAGAGTGTTCTAAAGAACAACTAGAGCGCTAACAGTCTTACTTCTGACAAAATTATGGCACACCTGAAGCCATCTTGATTGGAATAAACTGGTAACTCTTAAAACATTTAATTTAAAAAGGAACAAAATGAGGGGGTTCATTCTGTCATAGAAATTATGGTTAGTGCTGTAGAAAGAAAAATTAGGACATGCTTTAAGTGAGATCTCAAATATCTTCCTGTTATATTTCAACAGGAGCAGCCTGTCAGTTGATGCCTTTGTGTTCTACTGCAGCTTCCCAGAGTGTTCTAAAGAACAACTAGAGTGCTAACAGCCTTACTTATGATAAAAGTATGGCACACCTGAAGCCATCTTGATTGGAATAAACTGGTAACACTTAAAACATTTAATATAAAAAGGAACAAAATGATGGGGTTCATTTTGTCATAGAAATTATGGTTAGTGCTGTAGAAAGAAAAATTAGGACATGTTTCAAGTGTGATCTCAAATATCTTCCTGTTATATTTCAACAGGAGCAGCCTGTCAGTTGATGCCTTTGTGTTCTACTGCAGCTTCCCAGAGTGTTCTAAAGAACAACTAGAGCGCTAACAGTCTTACTTATGACAAAATTATGGCACACCTGAAGCCATCTTGATTGGAATAAACTGGTAACACTTAAAACATTTAATTTAAAAAGGAACAAAATGATGGGGTTCATTTTGTCATAGAAATTATGGTTAGTGCTGTAGAAAGAAAAATTAGGACATGTTTCAAGTGTGATCTCAAATATCTTCCTGTTATATTTCAACAGGAGCAGCCTGTCAGTTGATGCCTTTGTGTTCTACTGCAGCTTCCCAGGGTGTTCTAAAGAACAACTAGAGCGCTAACAGTCTTACTTCAGACAAAATTATGGCACACCTGAAGCCATCTTGATTGGAATAAACTTGTAACTCTTAAAACATTTAATTTAAAAAGGAATAAAATGAGGGGTTCATTTTGTCATAGAAATTATGGTTAGTGCTGTAGAAAGAAAAATTAGGACATGTTTTAAGTGAGATCTCAAACATCTTCCTGTTATATTTCAACAGGAGCAGCCTGTCAGTTGATGCCTTTGTGTTCTACTGCAGCTTCCCAGAGTGTTCTAAAGAACAACTAGAGCGCTAACAGTCTTACTTATGACAAAAGTATGGCACACCTGAAGCCATCTTGATTGTAATAAACTGGTAACACTTAAAACATTTAATTTAAAAGGAACAAAATGAGGGGTTTCATTTTGCCATAGAAATTATGGTTAGTGCTGCAGAAAGAAAATTTAGGGCATGTTTTAAGTGAGATCTCAAATCCTCATTTCATTAGAAAATTCTGACATGCAGGCTGAAACAATCACTTTCGATATCAGCAGTAGACTTCCAGTTAACTCCCTGGTGAGCAGTAGCTTTACTACAGTGATCTAATGAACAACTAGAGTGCTATCATTCTGAATTTATGGCAAATGTATGACACATCTGAATGCCTTCTTGATGGAATCAAAGTAAAAAACTGAAAGCATTTCCTACTGAGGAGACTGCAGTAAATGACGAAATTAGGAAACTTCATAACAAATAAGTCTCCCAAGATGGCCACCAGTGAAAAAAGAGCCCAAATGTAGCACAAATATCACCCAGATGTAGCCCACATATAGCCCAATGACAGAAGTGTGCAAAACACTTTTTATTTTTAGTTTTTCTGCAGTTTTATATAGTGCAAACTGGTCAGGTATTGGAGCGTTACATCATACTTGGACCCCTTATTGCGTATTTTGCACGAAGTACATGAGATTGATCTTGCGAAACATTGAACTTTACGATTCTGTTAACCTGAAGTTGCTCTGAACCGGGCTTTGTAACACCCGTTTTCACCTACTGGTTTTAATTAATTCTCACTGTATTGTATTAGGAAAGAGGATTTACTGGTTTTATGTACACTTTTATGATCTATGTTTCTAAATCAGATCAAATAAAGTTTAATGAATTCTATGGCAGGACGGAGGCGAGGATTATGCATATCTTTCCTCACTTTATTTGCATAGCAGTTCAAAGAAAACGTAACACAACAATCATTAAACAAAAGACTACACAACCCATGAACCATTAGGGGGGTAGTCTCCAAGGCAACTATAGTCCAATCATATCACAGTCCATCGTATATAATATCGTGACATCCCTTCCGCTTCCTCTTTCTTCACTGCTCGTCAGTTAAGTGCATTCCTTACATTCTTGGCTTAATCTGACGTTGTTGCTGTTTGTATAGCGGTTTCTTGTGCACGTTATTAGCATTATTGCCTTGGTATTGTTTCATATTCCCTGCACAGCAGGCTCTTGCCCGAGTGCGTTCTCCCCCTCGCAGTTTCTCCCGCTGTGTGCTCTGCGCGCGGTGAGATCCTGTCAGGCGCGTCTGGTCCGAGCGAGGCAGCTCCGTCGAGCGCTCCCGCTGGTCTTTACGCGCGTTTGGGAATCCGGTCACTCCTTTAGTGTCCGCTTGATTCCCGACCAACCCTCGCCTAATTTTGACACCGCTCCGCAGTGATTTCCCCACACGGCCATGTTAGTGACCAGCGCCCCCTGGTGGTGGTAATTGGTATTGCGCCTCAGTCTATTCTTATAACAGCTTCGGGGAAAGCCCAGCTGTTGGAGCACCGTCGAGGGGGCTGTCTTAAGGATTTTAAGGGCATTTGTTCTGTGCTCACACCCTCTGCTATCATGTCTTCTCCAGAAGACCATTTTTACTCCTCCTACCAGGAAGTGGAGGAGGAATGGCCCCCAACTTCTCCCTCCAGCAGTGGACCAAGCCCTCTCTCTGGCTATTTCTAGGGCGCTGGCTCCTCTTAGGGATCAGGTGATAAGCTGGCAAAAGCATCCCTGGGGTGTTCAGTGACCCAGATCTGGTGGTGGCGGGTCCAAGTAGCTCCCAGATGGGGAATAAAAGGGCCGTTAAGCATAACGCGGGGCACTTGGAAGGATTTGATAAACTTACGGAGACCTTCCTCAAGAGTGTGCGAACGCTAAAACATGCACCCTGCCGGGAGGAGGAGGAGCCCAGTGAAAATTGCGACACTGTCACCACTATTGTAGACCCCGATGGCGGGTTTCCCTTAGAGGGAGAGGGTGTATCGGAGGACGATTTCTCCTCCGATGAGGATAAGGACTCGGGGCGTCCAGAGTCCCACTCCTCTCAGTCCCCGGTTGGGGACGGGGTCCACTCGGACATGTTCGAGCCTACCCAAATTTACCATCCTAGGTCGGCAGTGTGGACACCTGACCCCAAAGTGGCAGAGTATGTGGTGGGGAAAATCCATCAACCCCTTGAAAGGGAGGTCAGGAATAGGATGAGGGGAGAATGCCCCAGGCCCTCACTGAAGGGGAAGGTGGCACACACGCCTGAAATTGATGAGAAACTATGTACCTTTTTCTCCAAGTATATGAGGGATCCCAAGAAAGGAATTGATAGGTCTTGGACGTGGTAGGGCCCTTGACCCAAATTATTCAATTGACGGAGCGTTCCAAAGAGTCAGGATCCCCTTTGTCCACGAATATTGTGGCTGGTTGGGCGCACTACCCTAAACCCTAAAACACTACCCCCTCCACTACCCAAACACCACTGCACTACCCTAAACCCTAAAACACTACCCCCAGCACTACACCCTATACTACCCGAACATAACTGCACTACCCTAAACCCTAAAACACTACGACCAGCACGACTCCCTACACTACCCAAACACCACTGCACTACCCTAAACCCTAAAACACTACCCCCAGCACGACTCCCTACACTACCCAAACACCACTGCACTACACTAAACCCTAAATATACACCCAGCATGACCTCCCACACTACACAAACACCACTGCACTACCCTAAACCCTAAACCACTATCCCCAGCACGACCCCCTACACTACCCAAACACCACTGCACTACCCTATACCCTAAAACACTAACCCCAGCATGACCCCCTACACTACCCAAACACCACTGCACTACCCTATACCCTAAAACACGACCCCCTACACTACACAAACACGACTGCACTACCCTAAATCCTAAAACACTACCCACAGCATGACCCCCTTCACTACACAAACACCACTGCACTGCCCTAAACCCTAAAACACTACCCCAGCACTACCCCTACACTACTCAAACACCACTGCACTAACATAAACCTTAAAACACTACCCCCAGCACAACCCCCTACACTACACAAACACCACTGCACTACCCTAAACCCTAAAACACTACCCCCAGCATGACTCCCTACACTACCCAAACACCACTGCACTACCCTAAACCCTAAATCTACCACCAGCACGACCCCCTACACTACCCAAACACCACTGCACTACCCTAAACCATAAAACACTACCCCCAGCATGACCCCCTACACTACACAAACACCACTGCACTACTCTATACCCTAAAACACTACCACCAGCATGACCCCTACACTACTCAAACACCACTGCACTACCCTAAACCCTAAAACACTACCCCAGCACGACCCCTACACTACCCATACACCACTGCACTACCCTAAACCCTAAAACACTACCCCCAGCACGACCCCCTACACTACTGCACTACCCTAAACCCTAAAACACTACCCCCAGCACGACCCCCTACACCTCCCAAACACCATTGCACTACCCTAAACCCTAGAAAAGAAACCCCCACCCCATGCCCAATCCCCCTTACCTCTCACTCCTCATGGTTCCTCTCTCCTCGTGGTTCCTGCTTCACGTCATCTCTGAGGGGCGGTGCACGTCGTTGTGAGGAAACGGAACAGCCTCTGTTTCCTTACAACGACATGGATCGTCTACATGTTTTTAGAACGCATGGTCATTTACCATACATACCTTTACAACAAAATTTGTTGTAAAGGCATGCGTGGTAAATGACCATGCGTTCTAAAAAAATGCGTAGTAATAACTTCGTGATGTACAACGCATGCGTGGTAATGCATGCGTTGTAATGGTATCGCAAAGTAAAAAAGTAATTGTAATGGCTGTTTACCGATCGAAGCTGGCCCCTGTTCTTCAGTGAGACGTTTATTTGATTAATTAGGAGGAAGGAATGTGTTTTTTTTACCGAAAAGTGCATTCCCGGCTGTTGAATTGTGAAAGTGTCTGCGTGGCCTGGTTTCACTTCCGGTGAGAGAGTGGAAGAGTCTGTTTGGATCTAAAGGAGTTCTGTTGTTGGACGGGGCCGGCGCGACATGTAATCAGAAAACATAGCTAATGGAAAGCGTCCTCCCTCAAGTGTGGAGCAGTGTCATGAGAGGTCAACGAGTGTGCGTCCCACCGCAGTATGACCGTACCGCGTGACCCATGTGCCGCCTCCAGGGTACGGGAGGCAGAAGCGGCATCGCAGGTCCTCTTGAAGACCGTTGTAGCACTAATTCTACATTTTGGTATTAGGGCATTTTAACTTCGTTGTTTCTGCCAGATACAAAGAGAAGATCCTGTGTTATTCAGTGCCCTTGTTACCTTTTTTGTGGGTTGTGGTGCTTGTCACTTCGCTGCCCCGCCGGTGCACATGACTGGGCACCCCACCTCGTGTGCCATCTGCAGGGCCTCTGCCCTCGGATCACTGGTTTCGGTTTCTGGAGTGGCAACATAAACAGTTGCTCCCAAAGGACTAGCCTGAACACTTAGGTGAATATCCCCTGCACCAGCATTCCATGGAAATTCTTTCCTAGCTCTCCCACGTCAACGAGCACGGCTCCGCTCGCGACACCGTATGATGTAATCGGAGCCATAAGAGGACCTCGTCGGCGTGCTGACGTCAGTTCCACCCATTTTGTCCGTGCCACCGAGGCAAACAGGGGACCGAGACATTTTCACATGTATACATAGTATAATAAATATATATATATTCACTAAAAAAACCATAGGTTTCAGGCACGTTATAGTTAGAAATTAGCATTTAAAAAACCTTAGAAATTCACTGAAAAAACCATAGGTTTCAGGGCGTTATAGTTAGTTGGACATTTCACTCGTACAAAACCATAGAAATTCCCCCGTTATAGTTAGTTCAGCTAACTATAACTCGCGCGCCCGCAATGCACTGCTGATGACGTCACATATTACATCACTCATGACATGGTCAGTGACATCACTCATGACATCACTGATGACATCTCAAATGACATCACTGATGACATCACTGATGACATCATCCAGTGAATGTGTGTTTTTCTGAAAATTAAATATGTTTTATATATGTATATCTCAAGGTCGATGGAAGAATAAATGGGTATATAAGTGTCTAAATGGATGATTTGTTTTTGTAAAATTGATTGTATAACTGACTAAGTGTATCTTAGTGAATACATGGGTTAGTGAGTAATGTTTAAATATGAAAATATCTGTATCAGTCTCTCACTTTGTGTATAAGTGGCTGCATGGGTTGGTGAGTAGCTACATGAGTGTCTATATGGGTTATTAGTTGGTTTTTGAGTATCAGTATGAGTGTCTGCGTGTCTGTATGGTTCGGTGGGGGGTATTACTTAGTGCATAGATGCATGAATGAGTGACTCACTGTTTGTATGTGTTGAAGACAGCATGTGTGCAGGACTGTATAGGTGGATGAGTATGTGTATGGGTGTGTTAGTGAGTGAACGACTGTCTCAATAGTGTCTTTATGAGTAACTACATATGTTTTAAACTAGTATATGTGAGTATTGGTGTATATAAGTGAGTATATGTGAGAGTGAGAGATTGGAAGAGTTCCTGTACAAATAAGTAGGTGTTTCTATAAGTGATTGTTTAAGAGAGTAAGTATGTGTAAGTTTCTGTAGAAGTAAGTGTGGTAGTGTGTGTATAACTGTATATGCAAGTAAATGGATGTTTGATACTTTGTTTGCATGTGTGACTATGTGTGTGAGTAACTCTATGGATGAGTGGCGGTGTGTAACAGGATGTATAGGTGTATGAGTACATATGATGAGTGAGTACATGTATGAGTGACTGTATAGGGACTGTTGGTGAATGAGTGGATGTGTGTGTAGATCTTGGAATTACTGAATAGGTGTGTTGTAACTGGTATTGGTATGTCCATTGTTTTGAAAATGTTAGTTTGTATTTTTGAGTGTGTGTATCAAAGGTTATATTAGGGTGAGAGGAGGTCTGCCACTCTACCACAAGGATGATGTCATCAGTGATGTCATTAGTGATGTCATGAGTGATGTCACTGACCATGTCATGAGTGATGTAATATGTGACGTCATCAGCAGTGCACTGCGGGCGCGCGAGTTATACTTAGCTGAACTAAATATAACGGGGGAATTTCTATGGTTTTGTACGAGTGAAATGTCCAACTAACTATAACGCCCCTGAAACCTATGGTTTTTTCAGTGATATATATATATATATATATATATATATATATATATATATATATATATATATATATATATAACAAAACTTAGGTCAAATTGGGATTCAAATTTACCAGTTATAGTTTACTGAGCTACCTCTGATGTGAACAAGACCACGTCTGTGGTCGAAACACGTCTTTCTTTGCCAAAACAAATACCCTTTTGCTGGATCAGTGGGCTCGTGGATATTCTTTGCAGTGGATACTCTGTGATAAAAATATTTATATTTTTATATATTTTTATCACCAAACTTCCTGAAAGAAGAAACGGTGCACTCACGGGTCAGTAGAAGTCCTTTTTGTTACAAAAGCATTTCGGCATCATTGCCTTTTTCAATGTTGGTATTATGCTCAGAGTCTCATGTTAGCGTTTTTAAAAAAGGTTCAAGACCACTCCCATTGGTTGATTTCAAATCACATCAGGTTGCCTCTAATATGCTATTGTGCATGGCAGCCGTTACAGGGTATGTTTTTACATTCCTTGCTGTTCCTTTTTGGCATTGTTAGTGCAGATGTTGTTGCTTAAGTAGCAGTATTTGCATGGTAAGTAACAGCTGCATAATATGTCGTAAAGTCCATCGCACATAGACTCTCTGATGTTCGCAACCCCAATGTTTATAAGGACTGGTTTTACTTCCGAAAGTTCATAAACTTCGAGTCCCTCGTTGCCGCATTTGCCAGTATTTGTGAGGAGACCTGAAGGCATTGATTATGGCAATCTCCGTCTAGATACTGTAGAAATGTCCCTTCTCACGGCAGGTAAATCCTCATTATTTGGCATGCGGAGGTTGCTGCAGTCACGAGTGGCAGTTCGTGAGAAATATATATGCCGCACTCCAGGAGGGTAATGTATCAATTACTATTTATTAGTCACCCATATTGCCACGAACACACCACTACCGATGCATTTCAACCACAAGGTCTTGTTCACAGTTATATTGTTCACAGTTCGCAGAGTGGTGGAGAAAGGGTGTGTGGCCTCCAACAACCTTTCAGCAATCCCTCTGTGTGGGACTAACTGGTGGTAATAGGAGGAGTAGTTGGCCCCCAAGAACTCTCAGAAGCCAAGGGGACTTCATTCCCCAACCAGCAGTGCACTAGAAGGTGCTTTTGCAGAGTGGTGGATAAAGGGGGCGTGGCCTCATAAGACCTCTCAGCAATCCCACTGTGTAGGGCTAACTGTACGTAACAGGAGGGCTTATTGGCCCCCAAGGACCCACTGGACGCAAGGGGACTTAATTTCCCAACCGTCAGAGCACCAGGAGGTGCATTTGCAGAGTGATGGTGAAGGGGGCGTGGTCTTCGGTGACTTTCTGGAGGGTTTTTTTTATTTTTCCCACCCTTTTTTTCAGGGAGGGGCTGCATGGCCCCTCTTCCCTGGGCTGATTTCGGCCCCGGGGACCCCATCCCCTAGGGCCTGGCCTTTTATTAAAAAAAATTTAATATATAATTAGGCTGTCCGGAAATCGGTTAAAACCGACTGTGCCCGACAGTACCCTACCGGATGAAAATCAGCTGACCCGGTTTAAACCGAGTGTCACTGATTTTCATAGTTGTTGCACCACTTGGCCACTTGATGGAGCCAAAGCATTACAAACCAACAGCAATTTAGACCCGAGAAAGGAAGCAGCTCGGAACGTGAGTCACAGCAAGGGTACCATAGGCACTAATGCAAGCTAAGAAAATTCCCTCTGTAGCACCTACTTTGGAAGTAAAAGCAACTATAATTTCAACACAGTAGGCCACAGTGCCACTGCTCTTCTGCACTACTGCCAGCTACGTCCCCGTAGCTACCTACCGGTGCGTCTGATTAAAAATACAATCAACCCAGAGGAGGGAATACTCAATATTTTTCAACAATTAAAGAGATTCCTATCATTTGTATACTTTCTTGTCCAGCTCTGCGTCTTATTTCTCAATGATGTAAATGAATCCTTCAAGAATATCAGGGCGCTGCTCCTCTGTGATTGTATTATATGCAGGCTTTCCTGTTCAATCTCTAAACTTCATAATGGTGCTCGCTGTTATGAAAACGAGCAAGTTGTGAATATTCTTAAGCTATATTATGGGTTCGGAGCCCTATGTGAGAGTCTGTAGAGTGAATTAACACTCCAAATGAAGAAAGTTGGTGTGGGTGCATCTGGTGGGTTCTGCTGACTCTGGTATGGCTGTTGGTGAGATGATGTCTTCTTTTGTAATTTGCGTTGTTTAGTTTTGAAGCATTCACCAGCTGCCGTGTTGTTAGCTTTGCAGTGTTTCCTACTGTAAAGTGCTCTTAGGAGTTTCATGGTTCCATCCGTGTGGCCCATGCCGTCATGGTATGCTGACAGTGGAATGGTGCATCATTATGCCTCTGTTGTGTCTGGCCCGGTCCGGCACATGGGGAGCCGAGGTGTGAATGGCCCAAGGGCCAGAGCAGCACCAGGCCCCCTGCCTGGCTCACGTGGGGGAGAGGAGCTGTTGTGGTCTGCCGTCTGTTTTACTGCGGCCGCACCCGAGTACTTCACAGGTCTTTAAAAAGACCATTTACTTAACGAGCCTTTGTTGTTCTTTCACCCCTTCTTAGAGCGCCTGCAGCTACACTCTGACGATTTTGACTCTATTTGCGCCTCTGGGAGCTATGTAAATATGTAAACTATGTAAAGTACATTTACTCCTCTCTGGGTGCCAGCGGGGGAGAGAGCAACCCCCACCGCCCGTACCAGCAGCCGAGGGGCCAAGTGGATGGCAGCTCCACACTGAGTACACAATTACTGCACTGCTGCCTTTGCTCGTCTTGCATAGTGCGGAATCCTAAAAGTAATTTTAGTATAGGAAAAATGGAGGCACTGTATATTTATTTTAGGAATAAATTAATGACAATCAGCTATCAGGTTTATTTGCTTGAAGTTTCTGAGTGGTCAGGCTGACTTAGCCTCAGATAAACGGAGTCAGTCCCTTCTCCTGATACCACGTTGCACCAAGAAGGAAAGAAGAAAGGGCTTTTCGCATCTTAAGTTGTATAAACTATGTCACATAATTCCCAGAGTGGTGGGCAGGCGGTCCAGCGCCATGTGTGTGAGTGCACTGCCTCTCTTCTGTATTTGTTTGGGGCTCGGATGAGGTGCAGGCTGCAGCACAGACACTCCACGCTGCCCATTCTTTTTGCGGCTCGACATTAGTTCCTCCTCTTTGTGTGGCCGGGGGAGCTGTTTACTGTAAGAGCTGTAAGGGGAAATGCACCATTGTGGCACAGACAGCTGCTTTCCTCACCTGGGGAGGGTGTTGGGGGTGGCTTCGGTGTACTGGAGAGGTTGTCAGAAGCAGGATAGGAAAGGCCGGCGAATGACACTTGGTGCTCCAAGGACTTCTGGTCCTCGACTCGAACGGGTCTGGCCAGGGATGTGTCTCCTCTGACTCTCCATGGTAGAGCACCTGTCTTGAAGTCACGCGAGCCTTGCTGGGACAGGTCTCAGGTGCGCCAACATTACTCCGGAATCCATAGGAACATTTGTGGACGCAGTTCCATTTCTCTGCAGCCTCCTGCAGAGTCCATTGAGAGATGAGTGTTGTTTTGTGTATCATTTTTAACAGGCTCCTGCGAGCCCCTGCCGTTCAGGCTTTCAGGACGCCTCCATTCAGGCCAATGCCATTTAATATTTGTGAAATGTGGGAGACTAGGGGGTTGGGGTTATTTTATGCAGGGAGACCCATCGTTTTGTGTTATCCCACTGGCCTGTCACAACCTGGGGAAGGAGCTGGTGTTCTAACCGTTCAAGACCCCATGCATATCTGTGTCTCCCCGAAATAACCGTATTTGCATGCTTCCTGTCAGTAGTGGAAGCGAGGCATAGAAATACTCCCAGATACTCAGAAGGTGGTTCACTTTATCAAAAACGGCCTTCAAATATTTGGGGAATGTGTACTTTGCTGGACTTTGCCACAGTCTCAACAAGCAGAGAGCGTGAAAGTGCCGGAATGTTCCTTGTTTTTCTTCAGCTGTCTGTTCCTTCTTTCCCTTAACAGAGTAGAAGAGAGCCTTGTTTCCCTTTTAGACTGAGGCAGCCGAAAGTGGACATTAACGTTGCACAAATACCTACCAGACGTACCATCATGGCAAATCTAGATGTACTGGAAACTTGCAACGCAGTGTCACTTGGAATGCTGCTGCAAAGAGTTCTTACCAAGTTTAACAAAGATTGGAGTGATATTGTTTGTATTTGCAGCAATTCAGCTACGTATATGAAATAGTTATGTGATGACCTGTCAAAAGCAATACCTGAGCTCAAGTGTTTCCCTGTAAGAGATCCTTGTCACTTGCTAGATGGTATGCTGAAAGCATCTTTACAATCTTCAGATTTAATGAAGAATGCTATTGATTTTGTAGTCCATTCGGGTGCATTGTTTCGTTATACGCGGGAACTAAAACGCAAATATTTCTCGTTTTGTATGGTAGCAAAGAAAGAGTCATCCCAACTGTGTCATTTAGTCGGTGGTTCTCAGTCCTAGAGGCCGTGAATGCAATATTATCTATGTGGCGACCGTCTACAGAATTTTTGCTTAGTGATGATGCAAAAGGCAAGAAATGTGAGGATCTTGTGATAGTGATGTGAAAAAAAGTACAATCTACTGCATCCTTAGATGCAGATGACTGCTGTAGTGGACATAATCAAACAACTAGAGTCTGAAAGCACCCTTGTCTACCAAGTGTTCAGCATAATTGGTGTAGATGTGAAACATCTCCTCGAGAGTAGGCTAGGCGACACTTTTAGTGACTTTGGCACTGCAACATGTTCCCTGTTAGAATGCTTGCCACTTGGTAAGCAAAGAAGTGTTGAGGACCAATTCAGGAAATTTTTTTTTACAATGCATGAGAAATGGCTAGCAATGATGCATAGAAATGTCCCTTCACCAACCATGGCGTTTAAAGTCAATGAAGCCTCACTGTGGTACTCTGCACAAGTGTTCAATCCCTTCCGTAAAGGTGAATTTTCTCCAGACTTTGAAAAGAACAGCTTCATTTTTGACCGCTTTAATACATCTAAAGGCATATGCACCCAGTTCAACGCATATGTTGCAGAACCTGTCCCAGAGAATGTCAACCTTCAGGTGCACCAGTATTGGCATGGAAAGCTACGTCAGTGGCCAGAGTTGGCAAATTGTGTACTGGCTGTTTTGGCGTTGCTAGTCTCAAGTGCCAATGTCGAGAGGGCCTTCTCACAAATAAAAGTTTACATGGGAAGGAAAGAGAGAGCGCGAATGACCAAAGACTCAACGAAGAAATATTGTATTGTGTACTACAATAAGTTCAACTTGTAAAAATGTACTTGGACCTCATATACACTGTATGTACACTGTCTATATACCATGCATCAATGAAGAAAGCAAGCAATAATAAAAGCAAAGCGTTCCATAAACACCGGTAAAACACTGTTTCAGTAGTTTTTTATGGCGCGAAAATGAGTAACCACTGAAAAGCACTGTTTTTTTGAGGTATTGAAATCACTGGAAAACACTGAAAAAACACCACCAGAATTTACCAAAAATAGAAACTGAAAACAGGAAAGCCTATATATAATTTAAAGGTTGGGGGCTCCCCTCCTGAGGTAATTTCAGCCCCAGGGACCCAATCCCCTGGGGCCCTGACACTTTATTTATTTTTTTAAATAATTGGAGGGGGGCTGCATGGCCCCCTCCTGGGCCAATTTTGGCACCGGGGACCTCATCCCCCTGGGGTCCAGCTTCTGTTGTGGGTGCCCTGGTCTCACCCAGGACACCCACGTAGCAGTGTTGTGGACTGCAAGGGGAGCCTTAAGGCCCACGTGGTCCCTGCCAGCTGACCCGCATCCTGAGAGTGCCGGGATTGCTTTTGACCAGAGGGAGCTGCTGAACATGCAGCTCCCTCTGTCCAAAATCAATTCTGCTCCACTTTCAGCAAGCAAGGGCATTTTTTATGTTCTCGCTTGCTGAAAGTGGAGCAGTGTTTGCTATGGCCTGGCGGGAGCAGTAAAGCTCCCGCCAAGCCATAGCAAACAGCTATATCATGGGGGAGGGCACCCCGGGACATAGCAGGAGCCAGCCCTGGGGGGTGGCAGTCCCCAGGGCCATCTTTAGCTCCACAAGACTACACAGCCCCGCGTAGGTGGTGGTCCCTGGGGCGGGGTTCTGCAATGAACCCCCTGCATTTTATTATCTGAGCCCCAGTGAGGTGGCTGTCCCCAGAGCTGCGGGGGACTAGCAGGCCCCCGCATTCCTATTAGTCATTGCCCCAGGCAGGTGGTGGTCCCTGGGTCTGCGGGGGTGTGCGAGCCCCCTAAACTTGTATAATTCATTGCCCTGGGGAGGGGTGGTCCATGGAGCTGCGGGGGGGCCGGACAGGCTCCCTGTATTTGTATTGTTCAGTGCCCCAGGGAGGTGGTGGTCCCCGGGGCTGCAGGGGGCCGGCAGACCCCCGCATTTATATCATTTAGTGCCCCCGGGGAGTTGGTGGTCCTCAAGGCTTCTCAAAAGCCTAGGATGGTGGCCCCATGAGCACTCCCTACTTGATTATAAGTGTGCATGCCCCTGGGATTTGGCCCATGGGGGCTTCATAAAAAAGTTGTGCGGAAGCCCGCTCATCTTTTTTTTTTAAACATTTTGGCACGGATCCGTGGGTCCACCCGTGAATTTGTGTCAAAATTAAATTAAAAAAAAGTCAGTAGCGTTTCATTAAGATTTTGGGCTTCCAGACATCTATATTTTTTAAAACTTAAATATATCTGAAACTACTGAATTGATTTATACCAAACTACTAAAAGCACACTTTATGGAAAAACATTTGGCGTAATTCCGTTCAGCAGTTCGGGCTGTAGTCGTGTTAATAAAATAAAAAATACCCATAGAATTACCACAGAGAAAATGTGTTCTTTCAACACAGCTTCTGAACCAAAGAGGGGAAGATTTTTAAAAATTCTGTGAAGTCTCATCAAGCGGTGCCAAAGTTATTGGCAACACAATGGAAACTTTGGTCCTAACTATAACTACCTACTGGCATATATATATGACTTTGTGTTCCTCCAATGAGATCTTGGTGATGTGCATTTAAAATCCTTGAAATGCCAAATGCCTAGTCGATAAGCAGAGGACGGCTTGACGCCGAAATGCATTTGCTAAATAAATCCACCTGAAACGTGTCCCGTGAATGCTTTGCATCTTTTGGAGCCTGAATATTTCAACATGATTTTGCCCACACGTCTGCGATGAATGGCACCTGCCGCGAGTTCGGCAGCTCATGGGTGAAACTTGGAGCGAATATATATATATATATATATATATATATATATATATATATATATATATACATTCACTGAAAAACCCACAGGTTTCAGGAACGTTATAGTTAGTTGGACATTTCACTCGTACAAAACCAGAGAAATTCGGCCGTTATAGTTAGTTAAGCTAACTATAACTTGCGCCCCGCAATGCACTGCTGATGATGTCACATATTACATCATTCATGACATGGTCAGTGACATCACTGATGACATCACTGATGACATCTCAAATGACATCACTGATGACATCATCCAGTGACTGTCTTTCTGTAAAGTTTCAATATATTTATATATATATATATATATATATCCAACAAAGAGTTGCCTGCAGTAAGAGGGCCCACACAGGTAAGTTAATCTCGCCACATCTTTAATGGAGGATGACAGGTTACAACAGCATAATGCCTTGCAGTTTCTTGAGTCCAGCCCAACGCGTTTCGTGCTAGAGAGCACTTCCTCATGGGCTCTGGGCTTTCTGTAGAATGAAGGCTACGGCAGTTTTCCCAGCACTACTATTGAATGTCTTTAACCGCCCCAGTGGGCGTGGCCACCCCTGTGGCCTGTTGGTCTTTGTAGTGCATTAGTATTACTTCAGTGAGTCGCCGCACTTCAATCCATATTCAAAATTAATATCCCAGGTGGGCTGCGATAAACATTTCTGCCGCTAACCTTGCCGCTTTCCTCCTCCATTCGCTAAACCTGTCCCTCATGCCGTTACATCGGTTGGCATCTCAGCAGGACTACACGAAGTGCAGCGGGGCTTCTCTCGCGGCTCAGGCTGTGCCGCATAACATCCAACAAAGAGTTGCCTGCAGTAAGAGGGCCCACACAGGTAAGTTAATCTCGCCACATCTTTAATGGAGGATGACAGGTTACAACAGCATAATGCCTCGCAGTTTCTTGAGTCCAGCCCAACGCGTTTCGTGCTAGAGAGCACTTCCTCATGGGCTCTGGGCTTTCTGTAGACTGAAGGCTACGGCAGTTTTCCCAGCACTACTATTGAATGTTTTTAACCGCCCCAGTGGGCGTGGCCACCCCTGTGGCCTGTTGGTCTTTGTAGTGCCTTAGTATTACTTTAGTGAGTCGCCGCGCTTCAATCCATATTCAAAATTAATATCCCAGGTGGGCTGCGATAAACATTTCTGCCGCTGACCTTGCCGCTTTCCTCCTCCATTCGCTAAACCTGTCCCTCATGCCGTTACGTTGGTTGGCGTCTCAGCAGGACTACACGAAGTGCAGCGGGGCTTCTCTCGCGGCTCAGGCTGTGCCGCATAACATCCAACAAAGAGTTGCCTGCAGTAAGAGGGCCCACACAGGTAAGTTAATCTCGCCACATCTTTAATGGAGGATGACAGGTTACAACAGCATAATGCCTTGCAGTTTCTTGAGTACAGCACAACGCGTTTCGTGCTAGAGAGCACTTCCTCATGGGCTCTGGGCTTTCTGTAGAATGAAGGCTACAGCAGTTTTCCCAGCACTACTATTGAATGTCTTTAACCGCCCCAGTGGGCGTGGCCACCCCTGTGGCCTGTTGGTCTTTGTAGTGCCTTAGTATTACTTCAGTGAGTCGCCGCGCTTCAATCCATATTCAAAATTAATATCCCAGGTGGGCTGCGATAAATATTTCTGCCGCTAACCTTGCCGCTTTCCTCCTCCATTCGCTAAACCTGTCCCTCATGCCGTTACGTTAGTTGGCGTCTCAGCAGGACTACACGAAGTGCAGCGGGGCTTCTCTCGTGGCTCAGGCTGTGCCGCATAACATCCAACAAAGAGTTGCCTGCAGTAAGAGGGCCCACACAGGTAAGTTAATCTCGCCACATCTTTAATGGAGGATGACAGGTTACAACAGCATAATGCCTCGCAGTTTCTTGAGTCCAGCCCAACGCGTTTCGTGCTAGAGAGCACTTCCTCATGGGCTCTGGGCTTTCTGTAGAATGAAGGCTACGGCAGTTTTCCCAGCACTACTATTGAATGTCTTTAACCGCCCCAGTGGGCGTGGCCACCCCTGTGGCCTGTTGGTCTCTGTAGTGCCTTAGTATTACTTCAGTGAGTCGCCGCGCTTCAATCCATATTCAAAATTAATATCCCAGGTGGGTTGCGATAAACATTTCTGCCGCTAACCTTGCCGCTTTCCTCCTCCATTCGCTAAACCTGTCCCTCATGCCGTTACGTCGGTTGGTGTCTCAGCAGGACTACATGAAGTGCAGCGGGGCTTCTCTCGCGGCTCAGGCTGTGCCACATAACATCCAACAAAGAGTTGCCTGCAGTATTAATTTTGAATATGGATTGAAGAGCGGCGACTCACTGAAGTAATACTAAGGCACTACAAAGACCAACAGGCCACAGGGGTGGCCACGCCCACTGGGGCGGTTAAAGACATTCAATAGTAGTGCTGGGAAAACTGCCATAGCCTTCATTCTACAGAAAGCCCAGAGCCCATGAGGAAGTGCTCTCTAGCACGAAACGCGTTGGGCTGGACTCAAGAAACTGCGAGGCATTATGCTGTTGTAACCTGTCATCCTCCATTAAAGATGTGGCGAGATTAACTTACCTGTGTGGGCCCTCTTACTGCAGGCAACTCTTTGTTGGATGATATGCGGCACAGCCTGAGCCGCGAGAGAAGCCCCGCTGCACTTCGTGTAGTCCTGCTGAGACGCCAACCGACGTAACGGCATGAGGGACAGGTTTAGCGAATGGAGGAGGAAAGCGGCAAGGTTAGCGGCAGAAATGTTTATCGCAGCCCACCTGGGATATTAATTTTGAATATGGATTGAAGCGCGCGACTCACTGAAGTAATACTAAGGCACTACAAAGACCAACAGGCCACAGGGGTGGCCACACCCACTGGGGCGGTTAAAGACATTCAATAGTAGTGCTGGGAAAACTGCTGTAGCCTTCATTCTACAGAAAGCCCAGAGCCCATGAGGAAGTGCTCTCTAGCACGAAACGCGTTGGGCTGGACTCAAGAAACTGCGAGGCATTATGCTGTTGTAACCTGTCATCCTCCATTAAAGATGTGGCGAGATTAACTTACCTGTGTGGACCCTCTTACTGCAGGCAACTCTTTGTTGGATGTTATGCGGCACAGCCTGAGCCGCGAGAGAAGCCCCGCTGCACTTCGTGTAGTCCTGCTGAGACGCCAACCGACGTAACGGCATGAGGGACAGGTTTAGCGAATGGAGGAGGAAAGCGGCAAGGTCAGCGGCAGAAATGTTTATCGCAGCCCACCTGGGATATTAATTTTGAATATGGATTGAAGCACGGCGACTCACTGAAGTAATACTAAGGCACTACAGAGACCAACAGGCCACAGGGGTGGCCACGCCCACTGGGGCGGTTAAAGACATTCAATAGTAGTGCTGGGAAAACTGCTGTAGCCTTCATTCTACAGAAAGCCCAGAGCCCATGAGGAAGTGCTCTCTAGCACGAAACGCGTTGGGCTGGACTCAAGAAACTGCGAGGCATTATGCTGTTGTAACCTGTCATCCTCCATTAAAGATGTGGCGAGATTAACTTACCTGTGTGGGCCCTCTTACTGCAGGCAACTCTTTGTTGGATATATATATATATATATATATATATATATATTCTTTGCCACCAGTCCCGGTTACACCCGGCGCTGTCAAATGGGCGGTCCGCGATGGGTTACCGGGTAGCCCTCGTAATATCCTCCAATCTCCACAAGTACGTAGAAAATTCACGGACACTCCAACAGACTTGAATAACAAGCTTTAATGACACATAAAGACGCGTTTCGGCATTCCGCCTTGATCACGGTCATGAATGCATTCAGCATCAATTTCATTATAAACAATTACAAAAACAGTGAAAACAGACTAAACCTCAACCAGTGTGTTTGTTGTCACGAACATGGCGGCCATTTTGGACTAGTATTTCAAAGCACAATAATCTATAGTGCTTATATCCTTTATAGATTAAATACATATTATTATCACAGTAATTGCAAGAATAAAAAACATTAAAGGAACATAGGAAGTGTCAGACACATGTAAATATTCACATATCCAAATTATTAGGGATATCGCCCCAGTGGGCGTTATCTCTCTAAATGAATAGCTAGTATGCAACTAATAGTCAATTGCAAATAGTGCACATAACTAGTTGTAACAGAGAATAAGCTATAATCTTAATTTACAATAATGTAATATGACCAATATCCCGAAAAGGTGAAGCAAAGCCCTAGTGGGCTAATCACAGTACCACAAATATGTGAATACCCCAATCAACTAGCAATATTCCACCAGTGTCCAAACAATCTTCCTCTGTCTCATATTGACACAATAGATGTCTTGCTTAGCTCAACGACCCAAAGTTCTGCACAACCATAACATAGAGAACCAGCATCTGTGTAAAAATATGAAAAGTTAAAAGTTAAAATCAATGCCTCTTGAAAAGAAACCACAAACAATCCCTAATAATGTAAATGAACTGCCAGTTCTTCGCTGGAGTTCAACTCTTGCGGGACCAGTGTACCGAAGTCAATAATGTATTTTGACTCCAGTTTGCGAAGTTCCAACTCTCTGTTGCCTCCCCTGATACTCATTGATATACCATCAATCACAACCATCTGTAATAATCTTTCATCCTGGAAATGACAGTCATGAAAGTGGCGTGCTACTGGATATAGTTTGTTATTATGTCTGATAGCACGTACATGCTCTAAAACTCTTTTTTTCGCACGATGTATCGTGCTCCCTATATATATTTTATTACAGGGACAAAAGAGAGCATAAACACAGTAAGTAGTGTTACATGTGAGGGGTTTTCTAATCACAAATTCTCGCTGTGAGTTAGGTATACCAAAGCTGACACAATCTTTACTGTTGCTGCAAGCGTTGCAATTCTTGCAACACCGAAAACCAGATTTACTGGTATTCCTACTGCTTTCATCACGTGTTATCAAGTTGTAACTGAGCTCATCCCTTAAAGATCGACTTTTCTTAAAAGTGATCTGGGGATTATTCTTCAAACACTTATTTAAGTTATCATCTGTTCTGAGGACATGCCAGTGTTTGTTTAAGATTTTGCGGATTTCTGGTGCCTGGGCTGAGAACGTTGTTATAAATCTTATGGTCTCTGAATTATCATCTTGTCTCTGTGGATGAAGTAGTTCATTCCTGCTATATTTTTCTACCTTCTCAGCTGCATTGATAATGGATTTTTGACTATAGCCTCTCTCTAAAAACCTCTGGGTCATAACATCTTTTTCTGATTCATAAGCCTCTATTGTGCTACAATTACGCTTAGCACGTAGTAGCTCTCCATAGGGGATACTCTGAACCAGGCTGGATGGATGTGCGCTCTTAGCACTCAATAAACTGTTGCCTGACGTGGCTTTCCTAAACAATTTTGTTACCAGTGTGTCATTAGTTACATTGATCTGCACATCTAAAAATTCAATTGTGGTTTTGCTCACATGTTCAGTAAAAATCAAATTACATGAATTATCATTCAATTTAGCTACAAATCTTTTAGCAGAATCCACATCTCCCTTCCAAATACAAAAAATATCATCAATGTACCGCAGCCACAGGACACAGTTATCAAATTCCACCAACTGTGTGGACACCTGCTCCTTAGATATCAGAAGATTCCAATATGGAAAAAGAATTTGAGTGTGGATCAGATAATAGCTATTGAGAATTTGAAATCTGATAAGACCATTGTAATACGCCAATCAGACAAGGGCGGAAACGTCGTTGTTATTGATAAAGATAAATACTTGGCAGAAGGTTTGAGGCAGTTGAATGATGTAAACTGTTACAGTATCACAGATAGAAATGAGGTATCGAAATCTAACAAGATATTTGGGGGTATGTTGGTGGAGTGGAGAGAGAGAGGATTACTCGAATGGGAAGAATTCAATTATTTGAAGTGCACTCATCCTAAGATTCCAGTGCTCTATCTTCTCCCTAAACTGCACAAAGATGCCCTAAATCCCCCAGGGAGGCCGATTGTCTCTTCGATCGGTTCTTTATTGGAGAACACCTCAAGATACATTGATCACTATTTAAGACCTTTTGTGGTAGGTTTACCTGCATATATAAAGGATACAACACATTTTTGACAGTAATTGATGGAATTCAGTGGGAAGAAAACTACACACTAGTCACGTTGGATGTGAGTAGCTTATATACAAGCATTAAACATGATTTGGGCCTGAAAGCAATCAGGCATTTCTTAAAAATGAGGTCAATTTCTTTACTGTTCCATTCTGAAATGCTTTTGGATATGATTTATTATTGTTTGAGCAATATTTTTTTATTTTTGACAATGCAGTTTACCGTCAGTCGCAGGGCACAGCGATGGGCACCTGCTTCGCCCCCAGCTATGCTAATTTATTCATGGGCTGGTGGGAGGAGCAGGTGTCCACACAGTTGGTGGAATTTGATAACTGTGTCCTGTGGCTGCGGTACATTGATGATATTTTTTGTATTTGGAAGGGAGATGTGGATTCTGCTAAAAGATTTGTAGCTAAATTGAATGATAATTCATGTAATTTGATTTTTACTGAACATGTGAGCAACACCACAATTGAATTTTTAGATGTGCAGATCAATGTAACTAATGACACACTGGTAACAAAATTGTTTAGGAAAGCCACGTCAGGCAACAGTTTATTGAGTGCTAAGAGCGCACATCCATCCAGCCTGGTTCAGAGTATCCCCTATGGGGAGCTACTACGTGCTAAGCATAATTGTAGCACAATAGAGGCTTATGAATCAGAAAAAGATGTTATGACCCAGAGGTTTTTAGAGAGAGGCTATAGTCAAAAATCCATTATCAATGCAGCTGAGAAGGTAGAAAAATATAGCAGGAATGAACTACTTCATCCAGAGAGACAAGATGATAATTCAGAGACCATAAGATTTATAACAACGTTCTCATCCCAGGCACCAGAAATCCATAAAATCTTAAACAAACACTGGCATGTCCTCAGAACAGATGATAACTTAAATAAGTGTTTGAAGAATAATCCCCAGATCACTTTTAAGAAAAGTCGATCTTTAAGGGATGAGCTCAGTTACAACTTGATAACACGTGATGAAAGCAGTAGGAATACCAGTAAATCTGGTTTTCGGTGTTGCAAGAATTTCAAAGCTTGCAGCAACAGTAAAGATTGTGTCAGCTTTGGTATACCTAACTCACAGCGAGAATTTGTGATTAGAAAACCCCTCACATGTAACACTACTTACTGTGTTTATGCTCTCTTTTGTCCCTGTAATAAAATATATATAGGGAGCACGATACATCGTGCGAAAAAAAGAGTTTTAGAGCATGTACGTGCTATCAGACATAATAACAAACTATATCCAGTAGCACGCCACTTTCATGACTGTCATTTCCAGGATGAAAGATTATTACAGATGGTTGTGATTGATGGTATATCAATGAGTATCAGGGGAGGCAACAGAGAGTTGGAACTTCGCAAACTGGAGGCAAAATACATTATTGACTTCGGTACACTGGTCCCGCAAGGGTTGAACTCCAGCGAAGAACTGGCAGTTCATTTACATTATTAGGGATTGTTTGTGGTTTCTTTTCAAGAGGCATTGATTTTAACTTTTAACTTTTCATATTTTTACACAGATGCTGGTTCTCTATGTTATGGTTGTGCAGAACTTTGGGTCGTTGAGCTAAGCAAGACATCTATTGTGTCAATATGAGACAGAGGAAGATTGTTTGGACACTGGTGGAATATTGCTAGTTGATTGGGGTATTCACATATTTGTGGTACTGTGATTAGCCCACTAGGGCTTTGCTTCACCTTTTCGGGATATTGGGTCGTACTTGTGGAGATTGGAGGATATATATATATATATATATATATATATATATATATATATATATATATATATATATATATATATATATATATATATATATATATATGCCAAGGTGTATTGAAGAATGAGTGGGTGTATAAGTGTCTGAATGGATGATTTAGTAGGTGTGTGTCTGACTGTATAAGTGAGTGATTAATCGTGTCTTACTGAATGCATGGGTTAGTGACTAAACTGTGTGAATGTCTGTATTAGTCTGTCAGTTGGTGTGTAAGTTGCTGCATGAGTTGGTGAGTAGCTACATGAGTGTCTATATGGGTTATTGATTGGTTGTCTGAGTATCTGAATGGGTGCCTGAGTGTCTGTGTGGGTGGGTAGGGGATATGCGACTCTGTGCATAGATGTGTGAGTGGGTGATTCACTGGGTGTATGTGTTCAAGAGTGCATCTATGAAGGGCTGTATGGGTGGGTGAGTGTATGTATGGGTGTGTTGGTGAGTGAATGGATGTCTCAGTGGTACATGTGTGAGTAACTAAATATGTGAAAGGCAGTATATGTGAGTGTTGGAGTATATAAATGGCTATGTGTGAGAGTGAGTGATTGTGAGAGTGGCTGTATGGATGTGTGTGTGCTTGTATCAGTGATTGTATAACAGAGTAAGTATGTGTTAGTATCTGTATGAATAAGTAAGGTGGTGTGTGTGTATAACTGTATAGGTGAGTAAATGGGAGTGTGATTGATTCTTTGCATGACTGACTGATGTGTGAGTAACTCTATGGATGAGTGGCAGTGTGTGAGTGTCTGTATAGGTGTATGAGTACATATGATAGTGCTGTATTGATGAGTGACTGCATGTATGAGTGACTGTATGGGTGAATGAGTGGATGTGTGTGTATACCTAGGAATCAGTGAGTAGGTATATAGTAACTGGTATTGGTGTGTCTATGGTTTCGAAAATTGTAGTCTGTATTTTACAGTGGGTGTATCAAAGGTTATATTAGGGTGTGAGGAGGTGCATCAGATTATCACGTGGATGATGCCATCAGTGAAGTCATTTGAGATGTCATCAGTGATGTCATCAGTTATGTCACTGAGCATGTCATGAATGATGTAATATGTGACGTCATCAGCAGTGCATTGCGGGGGCGCGAGTTATAGTTAGCTCAACCAAATATAACGGCCAAATTTCTCTGGTTTTGTATGAGTGAAATGTCCAACTAACTATAACGTCCGTGAAACCTGCGGTTTCTTTCAGTGAATTTCTAAGGTTTTTTAAATGCTAATTTCTAACTACAAGGTCCCTGAAACCTATCGATTTTTCAGTGAATTTCAAAGGTTTTTTAAATGCTAATTTCTAACTATAACGTCCCTGTAACCTATGATTTTTTCAGTGAATTTCAAAGGTTTTTTAAATGCTAATTTCTAACTATAACGTCCCCGAAACATGTGTTTTTTTCAGTGAATTTCAAAGGTTTTTTAAATGCTAATTTCTAACTATGCCTACAGAGGTAGGACATGTGCAGAAAGAGGAAGAAAGGCACAGAAAGAAGCAAGAGAAATGCAGAAAGAGGCAACAGAAGTCCAGAAAGACAAAGAAAGGTGCAGAAAGAAGCAAGAGATGTGCACAAAGAACCAACAGAGGAGCAGAAAGAGGCCTTGTTGCAAAGTCATCCTGTGCCCCCAACTTTTTGCTGACGGGTACTGGTGATAACTGACTCTGACTAACCAGGGCTAAATCCAGTGCTATGCTAAAAGACACTTAGAATACAGTGAAAACACCTGCATACACTAGGGAAGCACTATGCGTTGGGGTACCCCTGTGATTGGCATGACCTCCTCTGTAAGGTCCTAGTATATAATAGGGCAGGGGGATTAAAACTACCTCTAAGTCAGAGGTGCAGAAAAATGCTTCTTTAAGTAGTGGTCACGTTTGCAGAGTGGTGGAGAAAGGGTGCTGGGCCTCCGACCAGCGCTCAGGGATTCTGCTGCATAGGACTTAGAGGAGGTACCAAGAGGGCTTCTTGGCCCCCAAAGTCCCTCAGGAGTAAATTGGACTTCATCCCCCATCCCGTAGTCTGCCAGGAGTTGCGTTTGCAGAGTGGTGGAGAAAGGGGGGCATGTCCTCCTTAGACGTCTTAGCAATCCCACTGTGTGGGACTTACTGCAGGTAACAAGAGGGGTAGTTGGCCTCCAAGGACAACCTTCGGGGCCAACTACTCCTCCTATTACCTCCAGTAGGTCCCACACAGCAGGATTGCTAAGTTCTCATAGCAGGCCACGCCCCCTTTGCCCACCACTCTGCAAATGCACTCCCTGGCGCGCTCCGGGATGGGGATTGAAGTCCCCTTTGCTGCTGGGGGTCCTTTAGGGGCCAACTAGCCTACGTCTTACCTCCAGTAAGCCCCACACAGTGGGATTGCTGAGAGGTGGACAAAGGCAATGTCCCCTTTCCCTACCACTCTGCAAACGCGCCTCCTGGCGCATTCTAAGTTGGGGTATTATGTCCCCTTCATTCCTGAGGGTCCCTGGGGGCCAACTAGCCCACCAGGTACCTCCAGTAAGCGCCACACACCTGGATTGCTGAGAGTGGTCCGAGGCCATGCCCCCTTTTTACACCACTCTGCAAATGCGGCTCCTGGCGCACTGCTGCTTGGGGGTTGAAGTCCACTTGTGTCCTGAGGTCCTCAGGACACAAGAGGACCTCATCGCCCCACCAGAAGTACGCCAAGAGGTGCGTTTGCAGAGTGGTGTAAAAAGGGGCTTGGCCTCGGACCACCTCTCTGCACACCAGCTATGTGGCGCTTACTGGAGGTACCTGGTGGGCTAGTTGGCCCCAGGACCCTCAGTATTCATGGGGACTTAATTTCCCATCTTACAACGCGCCAGGGCGCGTTTGCAGAGTGGTGCAGGGAGGGCGGGGCCTCCGGCGTGATGCCGGCTTTTTTATTTTATTTTTGTTTTAGAAGGGTGGCTGTGTGGTCCCCCTTCTTTTACTATTTTTGGGGCCCTGTGGACCCCATGCCCCAGGGCCTGACCCCTTTCTTTTAAAAAAAAAGAAGAAAAAAACGGGAAGGGGTAGCGCGGCCCCCCTCCCGAGGCCAATTTCGGCGATGGCCTTCTTTTTTTAATGTATTTATTGGGAAGGGGGGCTGCGTGGCCCCCTTCCCAAAGCCACTATTTACCTGGGAACCCCATCCCCCAGGGCCGGCCAGCCGTTTAAAAAATAAATAAATTGGAGGGGGGCTGAGTGGCCCCCGGACCCCATCCCCCGGGGCCGGCCCTTTGCGTTGGGGACCGTGGGGGGAGCCCCAATGCCCCCACGGTCCCGCCGGCTCCCCGCCTCCTGCGGGAGCCGGCATTGCTTTTGAGCAAGGGGAGCTGCTGACTTGCAGCTCCCCTTGCTCAAAAGCAATCCTGCTTTGCTTTGTTGAAGCGAGAGCAGGTTCCTGCTCTCGCTTCAACGAACCAAAGCAGTGTTTGCTATGGCAGGGCGGGAGCCGTGCTCCAGGAGGGGTCCGCGCGGCCCCCCTCCCATCATTTTCAAAGCACCGGGGAGGTGGTGGTCCCCGGGGCCAGAGGGTCTGTAACGGACCCCCTATGTAAATAATTAGTGCCCCAGGGAGGTGGTGGTCCTCGGGGCAGTGTGGGGGGGTAGGTGGGGACAGGTGCACCCCAACACCAATTTATTTAATTTAAGCCCCGGGGAGGTAGCGGTCCCCGGGGCTTGGGGGGCCCGCGAGGCCCCTCAAATAATTAGCAATGCCCCAGGGAGGTGGCAGCGTGGGGGGGCAGGAGCCCCCCACGCATTTTTGTTGAAGCCCAGGGAGGTGGCGATCCCCGGGGCTGCGTGCCCCCTGCATATTATTTCAAAATCCCCAGGGAGGTGGCGGTCCCCGGGGCTGCAGGGGCCCCCATGGGTCCCCGCATACAGAATAAACATTGCCCCGGGACCTGGCCCACCCGTTGGCTTACAGATAACAAAGCATGGGAGCCAGCTTTTTTTGGGCCTGGGGGTCCTTCTGGGACCCCTTGAGCAGGCCTGGAGGGTCAGGGTGTTTCTACCCTGCCCCCTTTTCTTGTTTTTCAACCTTTTTTCCACTCTTTTCTTGTGACTCGAGTCACAAGATGGCTGCCAACACTTCCTGGTTTGGAGTGTTGGCAGCCAATCAAAAGTCAGCTCGTGCTCGGGAGGAGTCGCGACTCCTCCTCGGTGCTCAGATATCGATATTTTTCTTTTTTGAATTTCTCAGGAACTACTGAACAGATTTACACCATTTAACAGAAGAGTGCTTTCTGGACCAAAAGCTACCTTCTTGCCAAATTTGGTGTAATTCCATTCAGCAGTTCGGGCTGTAGCCTTGTCTAAAGTTCCTGGGGAAATTAACATGGGGAAAAAGCATTTTGGGACCCCCTTTTTTCTCAGACCCCGCTTGACGAATCACCCCGAAACTTTCAAGACAGGAGCTGACCGTAGTGGGCGCACGCTTGTGCAGATCACCGTGAAACGCAGAGGCAGAGGAGGACGGCAGCCCAGGAACGCCGCAGTCAAGGTAAGTGTTTATTATTTTAACTTTAATGTATATTTATTTCATTCTTACTAGGGGGGGTGGAGGCGGGGGCTGGTTAACTCCGCTCCGCCGTGGAGTGTGTGGATATTTGCCTACTCTGCATTCTCCGCAGAACGCGGAGTAGGCAAATCTCCGCATACTCCGCGGGCGGAGCGGAGTTCTCTGCCCACGGTTACTTGTGACTCGGTTACCGAGTCACAAGAAAACACTTGTAAAAAGCATAAAAAACAAGAAAAAGGGGCAGGGTAGAAACACCCTGACCCCCTAGGCCTGCTCAGGGGGTCCCACAAGGACCCCCAGGGGAAAACAAAAGCATTTTTTTCACCCAAAAAAATCAGCTGAATTCGCGCTGGGTGCGTGAATCCGGCCCCCCCAAAAAAACCGAAGCGCTGCCTCCCGCGATTCATTTTATATAAGGCCCCGGGTGGGCCAGGTCCCGGGGGCAATGCCCAATTAATTAGTGGGGGCCCACGGGGGCCCCACAGCCCCGGGGACTGCCACCTCCCTGGGGCTTTTTATTTAAAATGCGTGGGGGGGCTCCTGCCCCCCCACGCTGCCCCAGGGACTGCCACCTCCCCGGGCCGGATCCTGCAATGTCCCGGGGAGCCCACCCCGGGACATTGCCGTTTGCTATGGCATAGCAAACACTGCTTTGCTTCTTGGTGGGGTGATGAGGTCCTCTTGTGTCTTGAGGGCCTCAGGACACAAGTGGACTTCATCCCCCGAGCAGCAGTGCACCAGGAGATGCGTTTGCAGAGTGGTGTAAAAAGGGGGCATGGCCTTAGACCACTCTCAGCAATCCAGCTGTGTGGGGCTTACTGGAGGTACCTGGTGGGCTAGTTGGCCCCCAGGGACCCTCAGGAGGCAAGGGGACTTCATCCCCCAAACAAGAGCGGGCCAGGAGGTGTGTTTGCAGAGTGGTGGACAAAGTGGGTATAGCCTGGGTTCACCTATCAGCAATCCCACTATCTGGGGCATACTTGAGGTATCAGGTAGGCTAGTGGGCCCCTAAGGACCCCCAGCTGCTAAGGGGACTTTAATCCCCATCCAAGAGCGCGCCAGGGAGTGTATTTGCAGAGTGGTGGGGAAAGGGGGCATGGCCTGCTATGACAATTTAGCAATCCCGCTGTGTGGGACTTACTGGAGGTATTAGGAGGGGTAGTTGGCCCCCAAGGTTGTCCTTGGGGGCCAACTACCTCTCTTATTACCTCCACTAAGTCCCACACAGTGGGATTGCTAAGAGGTCTTTGGGGGCCACGCCCCCTTTCTCCACCACTATGCAAACGCACCTCCTGGCACAGTACTGGTTGGGGGATGAAGTCCACTTTACTCCTGAGGGACTTTGGGGGCCAAGAAGCCCTCCTGGTACCTCCTGTAAGTCCTACGCAACAGAATTCCTGAGCGCTGGTTGGAGGCCCAGCCCCCTTTCTGTACCACTCTGCAAACGCAACTACCAGTTAAAGAAGCATTTGTAATGTAATAGGTCTCGCATTTGCGAGAGTTAGAGCTATTGGCGTTGTAAATGTAAAAGATTTTTACTAATTTTTTGGGTGTAGAGTGGATGTACGTTGTGTGTAGTGGAATTATGTGGTATGTTGTGCAGTGAAATTATGTGAATAGAAAGTATGTGGTATTTAGTGTATAGGAATTATGTGGAGTGGGATTATGTGTTTTGGAGAGTAATTATGTGGTATTGTAGTCTATGTTGTGGAGTGGTAACCTCAGGTTTAGTCTTCCTCGTTTCCATAGAAGCTAAACTATAAACTCATTGAGACACAAAAAAAGAAGGAACCACTGAGGAGCACTTCTGGACCTAGTCGGAGGTATGAGCAGGGCCACTGAAATTATGTGACTGTTCGGCTGCACCAATTTCCACATAATTAAACATTTTCCGCATTCGCCAAATATTCCATCATCTGCTGCCTAATCTGCAGATTTGAACAAAAAAAGCCTTGTTTCTAGCTCAAACGGCTCAAATGTTCCCAAAAATCAGCGCCACGTGTTACAGTATGGTGGAAGGCTCTTTGCAAAGCTGGAATGGTCACGTGTTACTTATTGCTAAATGTGGGTGTTAAATTGGTACTAATGGTGCACAAACCTCTCTTCTTTCTGTTCCTCTCTTGCCTCTTTCTGCATTTCTCTTGCATCTTTCTGCACTTTTCTTCCTCTTTCTCCACCTCACTGTCTTCTTTCTGCACTTCACTTGCCTCTTTCTGCACTTCTCTTGCCCCTTTCTGCACCTCACTTGCCTCTTTCAGCACCTCTGTTGCTTTTTTCTGCAGATATATTGCCTCTTTCTGCACCTCTCTTGCCTCTTTCTGCACCTTACTTGCCTCTTTCTGCACTCCTCTTGCTTCTTTCTACACCTCTCTTGCCTCTTTCTGCTCCCCTCTTGCCTTTTTGTGCATTTCTCTTGCCTGTTTCTGCACTTCCTTTGCCTCTTTCTGTACCTCTCTTGCCTCTTTCTGCACCTCACTTGCCTCTTTTTGCACCTCACTCTCTTCCTTCTGCACCTCTCTTGCCTCTTTCTGCACTTCTCTTGCCTCTTTCTGCACTTCTCGAGCCTCTTTCTGTACCTCTCTTGCCTCTTTCTGCACCTCACTTGCCACTTTCTGCTCTTCTCTTGCCTCTTTCTGAACCTCACTCTCTTCTTTCTGCACCTCTTGTGCCTCTTTCAGAACCTCACTTGCTTCTTTCTGCATCTCTCTTGCCTCTTTCCGCACCTCTATTGCCTCTTTCTGCAACTCTGTTGCTTCATTCTGCACTTCTCTTGCCTTTTTCTGCACCCTTCTTGTCTCTTTCAGCACCTCTGTGGCTTCTTTCTGTACTTCTCTTCCTTCTTTCTGCACCCCTCTTGCCTCTTTCTGTACCCCTCTTGCCTCTTTGTGCACCTCTTCTACCTCTTTCCGCACCCCTCTTGCCTCTTTCTGCACAACTGTTGGTTCTTTCTGCACTGCTCTTGCTTCTTTCTGTACCTCTTTTGCAAATTTCTATATCCTTCTTGCCTATTTCTGCACCCCGTTCCCTCTTTCTGCACCTTTCCTGCCTGTTTCTGCACCTCTCTTTCCTCTTTCTGCACCTCTGTTGCTTCTTTCTGCACTTCTATTGCTTCTTTCTGCACCCCACTTGCCTCTTTCAGCACCTCTGTTGCTTCCTTCTGTACTTCTCTTGCTTCTTTCTGCACCCCTCTTGCCTCTTTCTGTACCCCTCTTGCCTCTTTCTGCACCTCTCTTGCCTTTTTCTGCTGTTCTCTTGCCTCTTTCTGCACCTCTTTTGCTACTTTCTGTACATCTCTAGCCTCTTTATGTACCTCTCTTGCCTCTTTCTGCACCTCTGTTGGTTCATTCTGCACTGCTCTTGCTTCTTTCTGCACCTCTGTTGCAAATTTATGCATCCCTCTTGCCTCTTTCAGCATCCCTCTCCAGTCTTTCTGCACCTCTCTTGCCTGTTTCTGCACCTCTCTTGCCTCTTTCTGCACCTCTCTTGCCTCTTTCTATACCTCTGTTGCTTCTTTCTGCAACTCTCTTGCCTCTTTCTGCAGTTCTTTTGCCTCCTTTTGCACCCCTGTTGCTTTTTCTGCACTTCTCTTGCTTCTTTCTGTACCTCTCTTGCTTCTTTCTGCACCCATCTTGCCTCTTTTTGCACCCCTCCTACCTATTTCTGCACCTCTCTTGCCTCTTTCTGTACCTCTGTTGCTTCTTTCTACACTTCTTTTGCCTCTTTCTGCACCTCTCTTGCTTCTTTCTGCACCCCTGTTGTCTCTTTCTGCACTCATCTTCCCTCTTTCTGCACCTCTCTTGCTTCTTTCTGCACTTCTCTTGCTTCTTTCCACTACTCTCTTGCTTCTTTATGCACCCTTCTTCCCTTTTTTGCATCCCACCTGCCTCTTTCTGCAGTTCTCTTGCCATTTTCTGCACCCCTCTTGCCTCTTTCTGCACCTCACTTGCCTCTTTCTGCACTTCTCTTGCTTCATTCAACACCTCTGTTGCTTCTTTCAGCAATTCTCTTGCCTCTTTCTGCACTGCTCTTGCTTGTTTCTACACCTCTCTTGCGTCTTTCTGCACCTCTGTTGCCTCTTTCTGCACCTCACTTGCTTCTTTCTGCACCCCTCTTGCCTCCTTCTGCACCCCTCTCCCCTCTTTCTGCACCTCTCTTGCCTCTTTCTGCACCCCTGTTCCCTCTTTCTGCACCTTTCCTGCCTATTTCTGCACCTCTCTTGCCTATTTTTGTACCTCTGTTGCTTCTTTCTGCACTTCTCTTCATTCTTTCTGCACCCCTCCTGCCTCTTTCTGGACCCCTCTTGCCTCTTTGTACACCTTTCCTACCTATTTCTGCACCACCCTTGCCTCTTTTTACACCTCTGTTGGTTCTTTCTGCACTGCTCTTGCTTCTTTCTGCACCTCTTTTGCAAATTTCTGTATCCCTCATGCCTCTTTCTGCACCCCTCTTCCCTATTTCTCCACCTCTCTTGCTTCTTTCTAGACTTCTTTTGCTTCTTTCCCCACTGCTCTTGCTTCTTTCTGAACCTCTCTTGCAAATTTCTGAATCCCTCTTAACTCTTTCTGCACCCCTGTTCCCTCTTTCTGTACCTTTCTTGCCTGTTTCTGCACCTCTCTTGCCTCTTTCGGCACCTCTGTTGCCTCTTTCTGTACTTCTCTTGCCTCTTTCTGCACCCCTCTTGCCTCTTTAAGCACCTTTGTTGCTTCTTTCTGCACTTCTCTTGCTTCTTTCTGCACCCCTCTTGCCTCTTTCTGTACCACTTTTACCTCTTTGTGCACTTCTCCTGACTTTGTGCACCTCTCTTGCCTTTTTCTGCAGTTCTCTTGCCTCTTTCTGCACCTCTTTTGCTTCTTTCTGCACTTTTATTGCCTCTTTCTGTACCTCCCTTGCCTCTTTCTGCACCTCTGTTGGTTCTTTCTGCACTGCTCTTGCTTCTTTTTGCACCTCTGTTGCAAATTTCTGCATCCCTCTTGCCTATTTCTGTGCCCCTCTTCCCTCTTTCTGCCCCTCTCTTGCCTCTGTCTGCACACCTGTTCCCTCTTTATGCACCCCTTTGTCCTGTTTCTGCAACTCTCTTGTCTCTTTCTGCAGTTCTCTTGCCTCATTCTGCACCTTTCCTGCCTGTTTCTGCACCTCTCTTGCCTCTTTCAGCACCTCTGTTGCTTCTTTCTACACTTCTCTTCCTTCTTTCTGCACCCCTTCTGCCTCTTTCTGTACCCCTCTTGCCTCTTTGTGCACCTCTACTACCTATTTCTTCACCCCTCTTGCCTCTTTTTGCACCTCTGTTGGTTCTTTCTGCACTGCTCTTGCTTCTTTCTGCACCTCACTTGCCTCTTTCTACACTTCTCTTGCTTCTTTCTACACCTCTGCTGCTTCTTTCAGCAATTCTCTTGCCTCTTTCTGCACTTCTCTTGCTTGTTTCTGCACCTCTCTTGCGTCTTTCTGCACTTCTGTTGCCTCTTTCTGCACTTGACTTGCTTCTTTCTGCACCTCTCTTGCCTCTTTCGGCACCTCTGTTGCTTCTTTCTGCACTTCTCTTGCCTCTTTCTGCACCTCTGACTTAGAGGTAGTTTTAATCCCCTTCCCCTATTCTGTACTAGGGCCTTACAGGGGAGGTAATGCCAATCACAGGGGTATCCCAACCCATAGTATACCCTAGTGTATGTAGGTGTTTTCACAGTATTCTAAGTGTCTTTCAGCATAGCACTGGCTCAGGGCCTGGTTAGTCAGAGTCAGTTACCACCAATACCAGTCAGCAAAAAGTTGGGGGCACAGGATGACTTTGCAACAAGGCCTCTTTCTGCAAAATGGAGGGGTTGGGCGTGCGTCAGGTGATGAAGTCCAGGAAGCCAGTATTTTAGTTTTTCAAATGAATCTTTATTTTCAATAAGTTAATTCTCACAGAATAGGTGATTATACGGTCAGCCAACGCGTTTCGTTCTCATGGTGAGAACTTCGTCAGGGCTCAGTAGGTGAGTATCTTTCCTTAGGAATTAAAAGAAGACGTTGAAAATGATCGCACTCCACAGGTGTAATGGGTGCAATGTAGCCTAGGTCCAATGTGACCTTTCGTGTCGAAATACAAAAAGCGATCCTTCAGTCAAGTCGATGTTCCAGGCTATTCCTCTGGAAACAAATGGGGTATCGCAGGGCCTCAATTGGCCTCAGTTTTGTATCTTTGATTCCAGAATCTCCTGCCAGAATGAGAACGAAACGCGTTGGCTGACCGTATAATCACCTATTCTGTGAGAATTAACGTATTGAAAATAAAGATTCATTTGAAAAACTAAAATACTGGCTTCCTGGACTTCATCACCTGACGCACGCCCAACCCCTCCATTTTGCATAGGATCTGACTCACAGAGGCCCCACCTGACGGCTGGTGCAAGGGCTTGTTGCGTAAGGGACTTGATATAATTGAAACTGATGTGAGGTGCAGAAACAACAGTCCGCCGTCAAAGTATCTCTGTAAGGCCTCTTTCTGCACCTGTTTGTTCTTTCTACATATCTCTTGCTTCTTTCTGTACCTTTCTTCGTCTTTATGGACTTCCGTTGCCTCTTTCTGCATTCCTCTTGCTTCTGTATGCGCTTTTCTTCCTCTTTCTGCACATGTCCTACCTCTGTAGGCATAGTTAGAAATTAGCATTTAAAATACCTTTGAAATTCACTGAAAAAACCATAGCTTTCAGGGATGTTATAGTTAGGAATTAGCATTTAAAAAACCTTAAAAATTCACTGAAAAAAACATAGGTTTCAGGGACGTTATTTTTAGAAATTAGCATTTAAAAAACCTTTGAAATTCACTGAAAAAAACATAGGTTTCAGGGACGTAATAGTTAGAAATTAGCATTAAAAAACATTTGAAATTCACTGAAAAAATTATAGGTTTCAGGGACCTTATAGTTAGAAATTAGCATTTAAAAAACCTTAGAAATTCACTGAAAAAAACCACAGGTTTCACGGACGTTATAGTTAGTTGGACATATCACTCGTACAAAACCAGAGAAATTCGGCTGTTATAGTTAGTTGAGCTAACTATCAGTCGTGCCCCCACAATGCACTGCTGAAGACGTCACATATTACATCATTCATGACATGGTCAGTGACATAACTGGTGACATCACTGATGACATCTCAAATTACATCACTGATGACATCTCAAATTACATCACTGATGACATCATCCATGTGATAATCTGATGCACCTCCTCACACCCTAATATAACCTTTGATACACCCACTCTAAAATACAGACTACCCTTTTCGAAACCATAGACACACCAATACCAGGTACTACATACCTACTCACTGATTCCTAGGTCTACACACACATCCACTCATTCACCCATACAGTCACTCATACATGCAGTCTCTCATCAATACAGCACTATCATATGCACTCATACACCTATACAGACACTCACACACCGCCACTCATCCATAGAGTTACTCACACATCAGTCAGTCATGCAAAGAATCAATCCCACTCCCATTTACTCGCCTATATAGTTTTACACACACACCACCTCACTTATTCATACAGATACTAACACATACTTACTCTGTTATACAATCACTGATACAAGCACACACTCATCCATACAGCCACTCTCACAATCACTCCCTCTCACATATAGCCATTTATATATTCCAACACTCACATATACTGCCTTTCACATATGTAGTTACTCACACATGTACCACTGAGACATCCATTCACTCACCAACACACCCATACACACACTCACCCACCCATACAGCCCTTCATAGATGTACTCTTGAACACATACACCCAGTGAATCACCCACTCACACATCTATGCACAGAGTCGCATACCCCCCACCCACCCACACAGACACTCAGGCACCCATACAGATACTCAGACAACCAATCAATAACCCATATAGACACTCATGTAGCTACTCACCAACCAATGCAGCCACTTACGCACCAACTGACAGACTGATACAGACATTCACACAGTTTAGTCATTAACCCATGCATTCAGTAAGACACATTTAATCACTCACTTATACAGTCAGTCATGCACCTACTAAATCATCCATTCAGACACTTATACACCCACTCATTCTTCAATACACCTTGGCATATATATATATATATATATATATATATATATATATATATATATATATATATATATATATTCACTGAAAAAAACATAGGTTTCAGGGACGTTATAGTTAGTTGGACATTTCACTCGTACAAAACCATAGAAATTCCCCGTTATAGTCAGTTCAGCTAACTATAACTCGCGCCCCGCAATGCACTGCTGATGACGTCACATATTACATCATTCATGACATGGTCAGTGACATCACTGATGACATCACTGATGACATCTCAAATGACATCACTGATGACATCACTGATGACATCAGCCAATGACTGTGTGTTTCTCTAAAGTTTAAGTATGTTTTATATATATGCCAAGGTGTATTGAAGAATGAGTGGGTGTATAAGTGTCTGGATGGAGGATTTAGTATGTGTGTGACTGACTGTATAAGTGAGTGATTAAATGTGTCTAACTGAATGCATGGGTTAGTGACTAAACTGTCTGAATGTGTGTATTAGTATGTATGTTGTTGTGTAAGCTGCTGCATGTGCTGGTCAGTAGCTACATGAGTGTCTATATGGGTTATTGATTGGTTGCCTGAGTATTTGTATGGGAGACTGAGTGTGTGTGTGGGTGGGTGGGGTGTGTGACTCTGTGCATAGATGTGTGCGTGGTTTATTCACTGGGTGTATGGGTTCAAGAGTGCATGTAGAAACAGCTGTATGGGCGGGTGAGTGTGTGTATGGGTGTGTTGGTGAGAGATTGGATGTCTCAGTGGTACATGTCCAAGTAACTACATATGTAAAAGGCAGTGTATGTGAGACTTGGAGTATATAAATGACTATACGTGAGAGTCAGTGACTGTGAGAGTGGCTGTATGGATGAGTGTGTACTTGTATCAGTGATTGTATAAGAGAGTAAGTATGTGTTAGTATATGTTTGAATAAGTGAGGTGGTGTGTGTATAACTGTATAGGTGAGGAAATGGGAGTGTGATTGATTCTTTGCATGACTGACTAGGTGTGTGAGTAACTCCATGGCTGAGTGGCAGTGTGTGAGTGTCTGTATAGGTGTATGAGTGCATATGATAGTGTTGTATTGATGAGTGACTGTATGTATGAGTGATTGTATGGGTGAATGAGTGGATGTGTGTGTAGACCTAGGAATCAGTGAGTGCGTATGTAGTAACTGGTATTGGTATGTCGATGGTTTCGAAAATGGTAGTCTGTATTTTACAGTGGGTGTATCAAAGATTATATTAGAGTGTGAGGAGGTGCATCAGATTTTCACGTGGATGGTGTCATCAGTGATGTCATCAGTGATGTCATTTGAGATGTCATCAGTGATGTCATCAGTGATGTCACTGACCATGTCATGAATGATGTAATATGTGACGTCATCAGCAGTGCATTGCGAGGCGCGAGTTATAGTTAGCTGAACTAACTATAACGGGGAATTTCTATGGTTTTGTATGAGTGAAATGTCCAACTAACTATAACGTCCCTGAAACCTATGGTTTTTTCAGTGAATTTCTAAGGTTTTTTAAATGCTAATTTCTAACTATGCCTACAAAGTTAGGACATGTGAAGAAACAGGAAGAAAAGCACAGCAAGAAGCAAGACAAATGCAGAAAGAGGCAACAGAAGTCCAGAAAGGCGAAGAAAAGTGCAAGAAGAAGCAAGAGATGTGCTGAAAGAACCAACAGAGGAGCAGAAAGTCCTCCTGTGCCCCCAACTTTTTAGTGACGGGTACTGGTGATAACTGACTCTGACTAACCAGGACCGGAGCCAGTGCTATGCTAAAAGACACTTAGGGCCATATGTATCAAAGTTTGTGTTTGCGATTCTCAAATAGCGAATTTTTGAGAATCACTATTTGAGAATCGCAAACGAGATGTATGTAGGATTCGCAAGAAAATTTGCGAATCCTACATATTCCTTAATTGTGATTCGCAAATTGCGAATCGCAGTTAAGGAAACCCTCCCCGTTCATTCCTATGGGCCTAGAGGCCCATAGGAATGAATGGGAGGACATTCTCAATTTGCGATTAGCAATTAGAGAATCGCAAATTGAGAATGCAATTTCAAGGTTGCAAGGGTGTCCAAAGGACACCCTGTTGCACCCCTGAAATGAGCATGGGTGCACATGTGGCGCACATACATGCCCTGAGGGCATGTATGTGCGCCACATGCCACTTTGAAAAATGCAAAAAAATGCATTTCTCAAAGAAATCGCAAGTTACCACCAACCTGTAGTTGGTGGTAATTTGCGATTCCTTAAGCCATAATCGCACAACTTAGGTGCTTCATACATTTCATTTAATTGCGATTCCTTAAATGCATTCGCAAAATAGAGAATCGCAATTTTTGCGATTCTCTATTTTGCGAATACCTTTTGGATGATACATCTCAAAAGGCTTGTTCCCGTTCGCAAACGGGCAGATTCTGAGAATCGGCCCGTTTGCGAACGGGAAATGGGCTTGATACATATGGCCCCTAGAATACAGTGAAAACACCTACATACACTAGGGAGCACTATGCGTTGGGGTACCCCTGTAATGAGCATGACCTCCTCTGTATTTGCCATGAGTTAGTGCCTGGGTCATTGCATGAGTACATGGGTAGTGACTGGATGATTAGAGTGCTGCAAGGACATTGCATTGTGATTTTATAACTGCTTGGGTTTTGGTTGAGTGATTGGATAAGTACATGATGCTGGATGGGTGATTGGAGGAGTGCATGGGTATTGACAGAGGGATTTCTGGAGTGCATTGGTACAACCTGGGTAATTGGAAGAGTGAATCAGTACTGTGTAGGTGGTTAGAGGTCTGCATGGGTAGTGCACAGGGGATTGTAGCAGTGCATGTG
Source organism: Calotriton arnoldi (assembly GCA_963921515.1). Classification (NCBI taxonomy): domain Eukaryota; kingdom Metazoa; phylum Chordata; class Amphibia; order Caudata; family Salamandridae; genus Calotriton; species Calotriton arnoldi. The sequence continues at coordinate 1,463,028 of CAWUFW010004595.1, read as the reverse complement.
TTAGTGCTTGGGTCACTCCATGAGTACATGGGTACTGACTGGAAGATTAGAGTACTGCAAGGAGAGTGCATGGTGAATTTATAAGTGCCTGGGTTTTGGCGGAGTGATTGGATAAGTACATGGTGCTCGCTGGGTGATTGGAGGAGTGCATGGGTAGTGACAGGGCAATGGCTGGACTGCATGGGGAGTGCTCAGGGTATTGTAGCAGTGCATGAGTTAGTGCACTGGTCATTGCATGAGTGCATGGGTAGTGACTGGATGATTAGAGTGCTGCAAGGAGAGTGCATGGTGAATGTATAAGTGCTTGGGTGTTGGTGGAGTGATTGCATAAGTACACACATGTCACATCAGGCCCGCCCCCTCCCTTCACCACTGTGCAAACACGCCCCCTGGTGGGTTTTAATTTGGGGGATTAATTCCGCTTGAATCCTGAGGGTCCCTGGGGGCCAACTAGCCCACCATGTACCTCCAGTAAGCACCACAGAGCTGCGTTGCAGAGAGGTGGTCCGAGGTCACGCCCCTTTTTACACCTCTCTGCAACGCAGCTCTGTGGCACTTACTGCAGGTACCTGGTGGGCTAGTTGGACCCAAGGGACCCTCAGGATTCAAGGGGACTTAATACCCCAACTTACAACGCACCAGAGGGCCCGTTTGCACAGTGGTCAAGGGACGGGGTGGGGCCTGATGTGACAAGTGTGCAAACGAGCCCCGTGGCGCGTTTTAAGTTGGGGAATTAAGTCCCCTTGAATCTTGAGTGTCCCTGGGGCCCAACTAGCCCACCAGGTATCTCCAGTAAACACCACAGAGCTGCGTTGCAGAGAGGTGTAAAAAGGGGCATGCCCTCGGACCACCTCTCTGCAACGCAGCCCTGTGGCACTTACTGGAGGTACCTGGTGGGCTAGTTGCCCCCAGGGGCCCTCAGGATTTAAGGGGACTTAATCCCCCAACTTAAAACACGCCACAGGTCGTGTTTGCACACATGTCACATCAGGCCCCACCCCCTCCATTCACCACTGTGCAAACGCACCCCGTGGCACGTTTTAAGTTGGGGGATTAAGTCCCCTTGAATCCTGAGTGTCCCTGGGGCCCAACTAGCCCACCAGGTACCTCCAGTAAGCACCATAGAGCTGCTTTGCAGAGAGGTGTAAAAAGGGGCGTGGCCTCGGACCACCTCTCTGCAACGCAGTCCTGTGGTGCTTACTGGAGGTACCTGGTGGGCTAGTTGGCCCCCAGGGACCCTCAGGATTGAACGGGAATTAATTCCCCAAGTTAAAACGCACCACAGTGCATGTTTGCACACATATCACATCAGGCTCCGCCCTCTCCCTTCACCACTGTGCAAAGGCGCCAGTGACTCGTTTTAAGTTGGGGGATTAAGTCCCCTTAAATCCTGAGGGTCCCTGGGGTCTAACTAGTCCACCAGGTATCTCCAGTAAGTGCCACAGAGCTGCGTTGCAGAGAGGTGTAAAAAGGGGCGTGGCCTTGGACCACCTCTCTGCAAAGCAGCCCTGTGGCGCTTACTGGAGGTACCTGGTGGGCTAGTTGGCTCCCAGGGACCATCATGATTGAAGGGGAATTAATCCCCCAACTTAAAATGCGCCACGGGCGCGTTTGCACAGTGGTGCAGGGAGGGGGCGGGGCCTGATGTGACAAGTGTGCAAACGCGCCCTGTGGCGCATTTTAAGTTGGGGAATTAATTCCCGTTCAATCCTGAGGGTCCCTGAGGTGTGTGTTTGCACACTTGTCACATCAGGCCACGCCCCCTCCCTGCACCACTGTGCAAACGCACCCCGTGGCATGTTTTAAGTTGGGGGATTAAGTCCCCTTGAGTCCTGAGGGTCCCTAGGGTCCAACTAGCCCACCAGCTACCTCCAGTAAGCGCCACAGAGCTGCGTTGCAGAGTCGTGTAAAAAGGGGGCGTGGCCTTGGACCACCTCTCTGCAAAGCAGCTCCCTGGTGCTTACTGGAGGTACCTGGTGAGCTAGTTGGCCCCCAGGGACCCCTAGGGGCAGATTTACAAGCCCCTTGCGCCACTTTTGCGTCACTTTTCCCATGTTAAAAGTGACGCAAAAGTGGCGCAAGGGGCTTGTAAATCTGCCCCCCAGTATTTAAGGGGAATTAATTTCCCAACTTACAACGCGCCACGGGCGCGTTTGCAGAGTGCTGCAGGGAGGGGGCGGGGCCTCTGCTTTTTTTTTTCAGAAGGGGGGCTGTGTGGCCCCCCATATTTTCCCTTTTTTGTGGCCCTGGGGACCCCATCCCCCAGGGCCTGACCCCTATTTTTAATTTTTTTTAGAAAAAAACAGGAAGGGGGCTGTGTGGCCCCCTCCCTGAGCCCGATTTCTGCCCCGGGGACCCCATCCCCCGGGGCATGGCCATATATATATATATATATTTTTTTTTTAATTTAGAAAGGAGGGGGGCCACGTGGCCCTTCTCCTGAGGCCTCTGTTAGCCCCGGGGACCCCATCCCCCGGGGCTCTGCCTCGTTTGTTTTTTATTTTTTAAATTTTATTGGGTAGGGGGGCCGCGTGGCCCTCCTCCCAGGCTACTCCTGGCCCCAGGGACCCCATCCCCCAGGGCCTGGCCTCTCCGTTGGGGCCGCGCTGAGCGCCGCGCACCCATCGCGTTCATACTAGCGGGCCCCGTTGAGCGCCGTGCTAGGGTCGCCACTCCAATTTTTTTTTTTTTTAAAAAGAACCTTCTACTTACATTAATTTACATTCGCCCCGGGGACCCCATCCCCCGGGGCATGCCCAAATATACTTTTTTTTTGTTTTTTAAACGGAGGAGGGGGGACTGCCACCCCCCTCCTGGGCCATTTTGGGCCCCGGGGACCCCATCCCCCGGCACCTGGCCTCATAGTTAGGGACCGTGGGGGAGCCCCAATGCCCCCACGGTCCCGCCGGCTCCCCGTCTCCTGTGGGAGCCGGCATTGCTTTTCCACACGGGGAACTGCTAACATGCAGCTCTCTGTGTGGAAAAGCAATCTGCTTTGGATTTTGGCAGCGAGAGCAGGAAACCTGCTCTCGCTTCCAAAATCCAAAGAAGTGTTTGCTATGACAGGGCGGGAGCGCACGGCTCCAGCCCTGTCATAGCAAACAGCAGTGTCCCGGGGGTGGGCACCCCGGAACACTGCAAGAGCCAGCCCTGGGGGGTGGCGGTCCCCAGGGCCATGGAAGGGCTCCTGGAGGGGGGCCACGTGGCCCCCCTCCCTACTAGTACACAGCCCCGGGGAGGTGGTGGTCCCCGGGGCTGCGGGAGGGCCGTGTGCCCTCCCGCATATTATTAACATAGCCCCGGGAAGGTGGTGGTCCCCGGGGCTGTGGGGGCCCCCGTGGGCCCCCGCAATTATAAATTATAAATTGGGCAATGCCCCCCAGGACCTGGCCCACCCGGGGGCCTCATTTAAATGAAGCGCGGGAGACCGCGCTTCATTTTTTTAAATAATTTCGGCGGGATTCGCGAACCCAGCGCGCATTCTGCCGAAATTATAAAAAACAATGCTTTTTTTGGCCCTGGGGGTCCTTGTGGGACCCCCTCAGCAGGCCTGGGGGGGCAGGGTGTTTCTACCCTGACCCCTTTTCTTGTTTTTGAGGCTTGTTTCACTCTTTTCTTGTGACTCGGTTACCGAGTCACAAGATGGCTGCCAACACTTCCTGGTTTGGAGTGTTGGCAGCCAATCACAGTGAAGCTCGTGCTCGGAAGGGTTCACGAATCCACCGCGGCCATAGATATCGAAACTTTTATTTTTTGAATTTCTCAGCAATTACTGAACGGATTTATACCATTTAAAAAAAGGTCGCTTTCTGAACCAAGCACTACCTTTTTGCCAAATTTGGTGTAATTCCGTTCAGCAGTCGGGCTGTAGCCTTGGCTAAAGTTTCCTATGGAAAATTGATTATCCACCTTTTATTTTTTGAATTTCTCAGGAACTACTGAACGGATTTACACCATTTAACAAAAAGGACTCTTTCTGAACCAAGGGCTACCTTTTTTCCAAATTTTGTGTAATTCCGTTCAGCAGTTCGAGCTGTAGCCGTGTCTAATGTTTCCTATGGAAAATAACATAGGGAAAACGCGTTCATTGAAGCGAGAGCAGGGAAACCTGCTCTCGCTTCAATGAAGCAAAGCAGAATTGCTTTTCCATAAGGGGAGCTGCATGTCAGCAGCTCTCCTTATGGAAAAGCAATGCCGGCTCCCGCAGGAGGCGGGGAGCCGGCGGGACCGTGCGGGGATTGGGGACCCCCCCACGGTCCCCAACGAGTGGCCAGGCCCCGGGGTCCCCGGGGCCATTAGTGGCCCGGGAGGGGGGCCACGCAGCCCCCCTCCCAAAAAAAGGAATTATTTAAAAAAAAAGACGCAAAGTCCGGCCCCGGGGGATGGGGTCCCCGGGGCCTTAAATGGCCTGAGGAGGGGGGCTACACAGCCCCCCTCCAAATATTTAATTACAAAAAAAAAGAGGGCATGCCCCGGGAGATGGGGTACCCCGGGGCCAATAGAGGCCCAGGGAAGAGGGGCAACGCGGCCCCCTTCCCGTTTTTTTTTATTTAAAAAAAAAAAGAAAATCCTCAGGCCCCGGGGGATGGGGTCCCCGGGGCCATAAGTGGCCGAGGGAAGGGGGGCCACGCAGCCCCCCTCCCATACAACAAAAAAAAAAGACCGGCATCGTGCCGGAGGCCCCGCCCCCTCCCTTAACCACTCTGCAAACACGACCCCTGGCGCGTTTTAAGAAGGGAAAGTAATTCCCCTTGAATAATGGGGGTCCCTGGAGGCCAACTAGCCCACCAGGAACCTCCAGTATGCGCCAGGGAGCTGCGTTGCAGAGAGGTGTACAGAGGCCACGCCCCTTTTTACACCTCTCTGCAACGCAGCTCTGTGGCGCTTACTGGAGGTACCTGGTGGGATAGTTGGACCCCAGGGACCCTCAGGATTCAAGGGGACTTAATCCCCAAATTAAAACGCGCCACGGGGCGCGTTTGCACAGTGGTGAAGGGAGGGGGCGGGGCTAAAGGTGACATGTGTGCAAACAGGCCCCGTGGCGCGTTTTAAGATGGGAATTAAATCCCCTTCAATCCTGAGGGTCCCTGGGGCCAACTAGCCCACCAGGTACGTCCAGAAAGCGCCACAGAGCTGCGTTGCAGAGAGGTGTAAAAGGGGCGTGGCCTCTGAACACCTCTCTGCAAAGCAGCTCCCTGGCGCACACTGGAGGTACAGGGTGGCCTAGTTGGATCCCAGGGACCCTCATGATTCAAGGGGACTTAATACCCCAACTTAAAACGTGCCACGGTGCGCGTTTGCACAGTGGTGAAGGGAGGGGTGGGGCTTCAGGTGACATGTGTGCAAACAGGCCCCGTGGCGCGTTTTAAGATGGGGAATTAAATCCCCTTCAATCCTGAGGGTCCCTGGGGGCCAACTTGCCCACCAGGTACGTCCAGAAAGCACCACAGAGCTGCGTTGCAGAGAGGTGCAAAAAGGGGCGTGGCCTCTGAACACCTCTCTGCAACGCAGCTCTCTGGCGCATACTGGAGGTATCTGGTGAGCTAGTTGGCCCCTAGGGGCCCTCGGGATTGAGGAGGAATTAATTCTCCAACTTCAAATGCGCCACAGGGCGTGTTTGCAGACATGTCACCTTAGGCTCCACCCCCTTCCTTCACCATTGTGCAAATATTCCTCTAAAATCAGCCGAACTACGAATTCCAATTTACTCACCTGTTATCAGGAGAGACCTCAGTGCTGCATCTTTGAGCCCAGTACTGATCCTGAAAAGTAATTTTAACCGTACTTACCAGTAACTTGAATCTCCTTCCATAGGCTAACATTGACTGGTTTCACTTGGAAATTCTTCTAAGTGTGGAGTTTTGGAACTTTATAATATTCCTCTAAAATCAGCCGAACTATGAATTCCGATTTACTCACCTGTTATCAGGAGAGAACCCAGTGCTGCATCTTTTAGCCCAGCACTGACCCTGAAAAGTAATTCTAACCGTACTTACCAGTAACTTGTATTTCCTTCCATAGGATATCATTGCCTGCTTTTTGCTGAAAAAGTTTCTAAGTGTCGATTTTTGAAACATACAAATATTCCTCTAAAATCAGCTGAACTACGAATTCCGATTTACTCACTTGTTATCAGGAGAGACATCAGTGCTGCATCTTTGAGCCCAGTACTGATCCTGAAAAGTAATTTTAACCATACTTACCAGTAACTTGATTTTCCTTCCTTAGGCTAACATTGACTGGTTTCACTTGGAAATTTTTCTGTGTGGAGTTTTGGAACTTTATAATATTCCTCTAAAATCAGCCGAACTACGAATTCCGATTTACTCACCTGTTATCAGGAGAGACCTCAGTGCTGCATCTTTGAGCCCAGTACTGATCCTGAAAAGTAATTTTAACCGTACTTACCAGTAACTTGTATTTCCTTCCATAGGAATCCATTGTCTGGTTTTCAGCAGAAAAGTTTCAAAGTGTCGATTTTCACAAACTACAAATATTCCTTAAAAATCGCCTGTATGACTTAAACGCATTCTTTCAACTGTTTACAGGAGATGCACCAGTGCTGGATCCAGGATCCACCACTGAGTAAGAAAAAGTAACGATAACACTACTTACCTGCTAAGTGAATTTCCTCCCATAGGATAACATTGGTGATTCTATGTGAAAAAGTTTCTGTGTCAACTTTTAAAATACAATAATATTCCTTAAAAATCACTACTGTAACCAAAACGCTTTTACTCAACTGTTTACAGGAGATGTCGCAGGACTGAATCTAGGATCCAGTCCTGTGGTTAGAAAAGTAATCCATAAAGTAACTAATTGCATTTAACTAGAAATTCACATTGAGCTCAATGTTGCATTGTGTTTGAAATTGTGTTGCCCATTGCAACAACTGTAACTACTGTACTTAAAAGTCTATTGCCTATTTGCAAAGTATTTAAACTAAAGTAATTCATTCTGAGAAAGTATATTTTGTAATTTAATGTATAATATAATTACAATGTAATTTAAAAAATAAAATATCTAAAAATAAATAGTTAAAAAAATGTAGTTATTCAGTATCAAAAAAATAAATATAACAATTAATACATTTAAAAATTGTCATTTACAAAACCTTTGAAATTCACTGAAAAAAACCATAGGTTTCAGACATGTTATAGTTAGGAATTAGCATTTAAAAAACCTTTGAAATTCACAGAAAAAACCATAGGTTTCAGGCACGTTATAGTTAGAAATTAGCATTTAAAAAACCTTACAAATTCACTGAAAAAACCATAGGTTTTAGGGCCAGTAATATTTAGTTGGACATTGCACTCGTACAAAACCCGTGAAATTCCCCCGTTATAGTTAGTTCAGCTAACTATAACGCGCGCCCCCGCAATGCACTGCTGATGACGTCACATATTACATCACTCATGACATGGTCAGTGACATCACTGATGACATCACTGATGACATCTCAAATGACATCACTGATGACATCACTGATGACATCATCCACGTGATAATCTGATGCACCTCCTCACACCCTAATATAACCTTTGATACACCCACTCTAAATTACAGACTGCCATTCGCAAAACCATAGACTCTCCAACACCAATAACTACATACCCACTCACTGATTCTTAGGTCTACACACACACATCCACTCACTCACCCGTACAGTCACTCATACTTACGGTCACTCAGTACAGGACTATCATATGCACTCATACTCCTATATAGACACTCAAACACCGCCACTCATCCATACAGGTACTCACACACCTAGTCAGTCATGCAAATAATTAAACACACTGCCATTTACTCACCTATACAGTTATACACACACCAGCTCACTTACTCATACAAATACTAGCACATTCTTACGCTCTCATACAATCACTGATACAAGCACACACTCATCCATACAGTCACTCTCACAATCACACACTCTCGCTTATAGCTATTTATATACTCCAACACACATATATACTGCCTTTCACATATGTAGTTACTCACACATGTACCACTGGGACATACATTCACTCACTAACACACTCTTACACACACTTACCCACCCATACAGTCTATCACAGATGCACTCTTGAAACCATCCACCCAGTGAATCACCCACTCACACATCTATGCACAGAGTCGCACACACCCCACCCACACAAACACTCAGGCACCCATACAGATACTCAGACAACCAATCAATAACTCATATAGACACTCATGTAGCTATTCACAAACCCATGCAGCCACTTACACAGCAACAGGCAGACGGATACAGACATTCACCCAGTTTAGTCACTAACCCATGCATTCAGTAAGATATGTTTAATCACTCACTTATAGAGTTAGTCACGCACCTACTAAATCATCCATACAGACACTTATACACCCACTCATTCTTCAATATGCCTTTCCCTATATATATTAAAAATATTTAAACTTTACAGAAACACACAGTCACTGGATGATGTCATCAGTGATGTCATTTGATATGTCATCAGTGATGTCATCAGAGATGTCACTGACTATGTCATGAATGATGTAATATGTGGCGTCACCAGCAGTGCATTGCGGGGGCACAATTTATAGTTAGCTCAACTAAATATAACAGCCAAATTTCTCTGGTTTTGTACGAGTGAAATTTCCAACTAACTATAACGTTCCTGAAACCTGTGTTTTTTAAGTGAATATATATATATATATATATATATATAGAGAGAGAGAGAGAGAGAGAGAGAGAGAGAGAGAGAGAGAGAGAGAAAGAGAGACGTGATGGAGATTCGACCAAGGCCAAGTTTTTTGGCATTGACACGATACCCAGACACCCAAGAGGAGGTAACAGGATTGCTGCTTTACGCAGACTGGAATCACGTTTCATTATGCAGGCCGGCTGTTTGATTCCTCTGGGAATAAATAATGATGAGGAATTACACTCACACTTATAGGAAGACATGGGCAATTTTCCCTCCCTACACAGCCCCAGACTGTTTTTAACGATTGAATCTTTAATAGTAATGTTATCAACTTTTTCTTCACCTTTTTTCAGTTTTTCCTTTTTTAATTGTCTTAATTTTTGAAACATTAGATAAATAATTTGATTTGAATATTATATGTCATGTACTGGTACCAAATAGACTGTACCGCCTTACCCGCGGGACTTATTAATTGAGGTTAAAAGTCAGATATATGGAGTCCTGAGATACTATGTTATCCATTTTTACAGAATTCATGAAGGGTGAGAATAAATTAAGACACTTGGAAAATTGCTCCTAGGGAGCTAACCTAGATGAAGAAGGTTCCTCCACATGTGGAAACCCTCTCTTCATTTTAGATATCATCACAGGATGGGTGGAACGGTAGGATCCTTAACTATATTGAAGACTAAATTAGAGCATGTTGGGACATTGTCTCCTAGGCTACTATAGCCATGAAGATTAGTTTGTTTTCTTTGCACAGTACTATTAACTTATGGTTTGAAATTTTTGGTTTATCTACCTACCCCCCTTTTCCGTTCCTCAATTGAGAAAGATGGTTTAGGCAGAACTTATTTTCACAATACATAACTTAGGAGTCCTAGGGTACTTTACCTCAATTCACAATCATGTTGGTCAGATATATGGACCTTATGGATCTCAAAACGAGTGGCTCAACGAGATATGGTGAAATAGTTTTGCTGTGATAAACAAATCAATAGTGAAGGACCTTGAGTAATGGAGTTCACAGCCATATCAGATATCATGTGACTCATGTAACAAACAGGACTGTTTCACAAAATAATGATGACACTTTATATCACAAATGTATATTATTTGCTACTTTTTTCAATTTAGATTTAATCTAACTTATGAGTTTATTAATGTAATACAAAACACTGTTGAAAGGATTGGAGAGCGGAAGTCTATCTTTCATTTTTATGTTTTGTCGCATCCTGCATGATGCTGTATTTATTCCAGTTGCTGGGAAACTATAGTCATGTGACGAAGACCGATGTAGGTCGAAACGTGTTATCGTTTTGTTTCGTGGTGCCGAATAAACAACATCTTTGTTTATTAGCCCTATCGGTGTGGCTGGATTTCTTCCTTTTGTGAGGGGAGGTATATATAAATACATATATATATATATTCACTGAAAAAACCATAGGTTTCAGGCACGTTATAGTTAGAAATTAGCATTTAAAAAACCTTAGAAATTCACTGAAAAAACCATAGGTTTCAGGGGCGTTATAGTTAGTTGGACATTTCACCCGTACAAAACCATAGAAATTCCCCCGTTATAGTTAGTTCAGCTAACTATAACTTGCGCGCTCCGCAATGCACTGCTGATGACGTCACATATTACATCACTCATGACATGGTCAGTGACATCAGTCATGACATCACTCATGACATCACTGATGACATCTCAAATGACATCACTGATGACATCATCCTTGTGATAGAGTGGCAGACCTCCTCTCACCCTAATATAACCTTTGATACACACACTCAAAAATACAAACTAACATTTTCAAAACAATGGACATACCGATACCAATTACAACACACCTATTCAGTAATTCCAAGATCTACACACACATCCACTCATTCACCAACAGTCCCTATACAGTCACTCATACATGTACTCACTCATCATATGTACTCATACACATATACATCCTGTTACACACCGCCACTCATCCATAGAGTTACTCACACACATAGTCACACATGCAAACAAAGTATCAAACATCCATTTACTTGCATATACAGTTATACACACACTACCACACTTACTTCTACAGAAACTTACACATACTTACTCTCTTAAACAATCACTTATAGAAACACCTACTTATTTGTACAGGAACTCTTCCAATCTCTCACTCTCACATATACTCACTTATATACACCAATACTCACATATACTAGTTTAAAACATATGTAGTTACTCATAAAGACACTATTGAGACAGTCATTCACTCACTAAAACACCCATACACATACTCATCCACCTATACAGTCCTGCACACATGCTGTCTTCAACACATACAAACAGTGAGTCACTCATTCATGCATCTACGCACTAAGTAATACCCCCACCGAACCATACAGACACTCAGACACTCATTCTGATACTCAAAAAACCAACTAATAACCCATATAGACACTCAGGTAGCTACTCACCAACCCTTGCAGCCACTTATACACAAAGTGAGAGATTGATACAGATATTTTCATATTTAAACATTACTCACTAACCCATGTATTCACTAAGATACACTTAGTCAGTTATACAATCAATTTTACAAAACAAAATCATCCAGTTAGACACTTATATACCCATTTATTCTTCCATCGACCTTGAGATATACATATATAAAACATATTTAATTTTCAGAAAAACACACATTCACTGGATGATGTCATCAGTGATGTCATTTGAGATGTCATCAGTGATGTCATGAGTGATGTCACTGACCATGTCATGAGTGATGTAATATGTGACATCATCAGCAGTGCATTGCGGGCGCGCGAGTTATAGTTAGCTGAACTAACTATAACGGGGAATTTCTATGGTTTTGTACGAGTGAAATGTCCAACTAACTATAACGCCCCTGAAACCTATGGTTTTTTCAGTGAATTTCTAAGGTTTTTAAATGCTAATTTCTAACTATAACGTGCCTGAAACCTATGGTTTTTTCAGTGAATATATATATATTTATTATACTATGTATACATGTGAAAATGTCTCGGTCCCCTGTTTGCCTCGGTGGCACGGAAAAAATGGGTGGAACTGACGTCAGCACGCCGACGAGGTCCTCTTATGGCTCCGATAACGTCATACGGTGTCGCGAGCGGAGCCGTGCTCGTTGACGTGGGAGCGCTAGGAAAGAATTTCCGTGGAATGCTGGTGCAGGGGATATTCACCTAAGTGTTCAGGCTAGTCCTTTGGGAGCAACTGTTTATGTTGCCACTCCAGAAACCGAAACCAGAGATCCGAGGGCAGAGGCCCTGCAGATGGCACACGAGGTGGGGTGCCCAGTCGTGTGCACCGGTGGGGCAGCGAAGTGACAAGCACCACAACCCACAAAAAAGGTAACGAGGGCACTGAATAACACAGGATCTTCTCTTTGTATCTGGCAGGAACAACGAAGTTAAAATGCCCTAGTACCAAAATGTAGAATTAGTGCTACAACGGTCTTCAAGAGGACCTGCGATGCCGCTTCTGCCTCCCGTACCCTGGAGGCGGCACATGGGTCACGCGGTACGGTCATACTGCGGTGGGACGCACACTCGTTGACCTCTCATGGCACTGCTCCACACTTCAGGGAGGACGCTTTCCATTAGCTATGTTTTCTGATGACATGTCGCGCCGGCCCCGTCCAACAACAGAACTCCTTTAGATCCAAACAGACTCTTCCACTCTCTCACCGGAAGTGAAACCAGGCCACGCGGACACTTTCACAATACAACAGCCGGGAATGCACTTTTCGGTAAAAAAAACACATTCCTTCCTCCTAATTAATCAAATAAACGTCTCACTGAAGAACAGGGGCCAGCTTCGATCGGTAAACAGCCGTTACAACGACTTTTTTACTTTGCGATACCATTACAATGCATGCATTACCACGCATGCGTTGTACATCACGAAGTCATTATGACGCATTTTTTTAGAACGCATGGTCATTTACCACGCATGCCTTTACAACTAATTTTGTTGTAAAGGTATGTATGGTAAATGACCATGCGTCCTAAAAACATGTAGACGATCCATGTCGTTGTAGGGAACCAGAGGCTGTTCCGTTTCCTCACAACGACGTGCACCGCCCCTCAGAGATGACGTGAAGCAGGAACCACGAGGAGAGAGGAACCATGAGGAGTGAGAGGTAAGGGGGATTGGGCATGGGGTGGGGGTTTCTTTTCTAGGGTTTAGGGTAGTGCAGTGGTGTTTGGGTGGTGTAGGGGGTCGTGCTGGGGGTAGAGTTTTAGGGTTTAGGGTAGTGCAGTGGTGTTTGTGTAGTGTAGGGGGTCATGCTGGGGGTAGTGTTTTATGGTTTAGGGTAGTGCAGTGGTGTTTGGGTAGTGTAGGGGTCGTGCTGGGGGTAGATTTAGGGTTTAGGGTAGTGCAGTGGTGTTTGGGTAGTGTAGGGAGTCATACTGGGGGTAGTGTTTTAAGCTTTAGGGTAGTGCAGTGGTGTTTGTGTAGTGTAGGGGGTTGTGCTGGGGGTAGTGTTTTAGGGTTTATGTTAGTGCAGTGGTGTTTGGGTAGTATAGGGGTAGTGCTGGGGTAGTGTTTTAGGGTTTAGGGCAGTGCAGTGGTGTTTGTGTAGTGAAGGGGGTCATGCTGTGGGTAGTGTTTTAGGGTTTAGGGTAGTGCAGTCATGATTGTGTAGTGTAGGGGTCGTGTTTTAGGGTCTAGGGTAGTGCAGTGGTGTTTGGGTAGTGTAGGGGGTCATGCTGGGGTTAGTGTTTTAAGGTTTAGGGTAGTGCAGTGGTGTTTGGGTAGTGTAGGGGGTCGTGCTGGGGGTAGTGTTTTAGGGTTTAGGGTAGTGCAGTGGTGTTTGTGTAGTGTGGGAGGTCATGCTGGGGGTATATTTAGGGTTTAGTGTAGTGCAGTGGTGTTTGGGTAGTGTAGGGAGTCGTCCTGGGGGTAGTGTTTTAGGGTTTAGGGTAGTGCAGTTATGTTTGGGTAGTGTAGGGTGTCGTGCTGGGGGTAGTGTTTTAGCACTAATTTTTCATTCTACAGCACTAACCTTAATTTTTATGACAAAATTAACCCCCTCATTTTGTTCCTTTTTAAATTAAATGTTTTAAGAGTTACCAGTTTATTCCAATCAAGATGGCTTCAGGTGTGCCATAATTTTGTCATAAGTAAGACTGTTAGCGCTCTAGTTGTTCTTTAGAACACTCTGGGAAGCTGCAGTAGAACGAAAGGCATCAACTGACAGGCTGTTCCTGTTGAAATATAACAGGAAGATATTTGAGATCACACTTGAAACATGTCCTAATTTTTCTTTCTACAGCACTAACCATAATTTCTATGGCAAAATGAACCCCCTCATTTTGTTCCTTTTTAAATTAAATGTTTTAAGTGTTACCAGTTTATTCCAATCAAGATGGCTTCAGGTGTGCCATACTTTTGTCATAAGTAAGACTGTTAGCGCTCTAGTTGTTCTTTAGAACACTCTGGGAAGCTGCAGTAGAACACAAAGGCATCAACTGACAGGCTGCTCCTGTTGAAATATAACAGGAAGATATTTGAGATCACACTTGAAACATGTCCTAATTTTTCTTTCTACAGCACTAACCATAATTTCTATGACAAAATGAACCCCATCATTTTATTCCTTTTTAAATTAAATGTTTTAAGTGTTACCAGTTTATTCCAATCAAGATGGCTTCAGGTGTGCCATAATTTTGTCATAAGTAAGGCTGTTAGCACTCTAGTTGTTCTTTAGAACACTCTGGGAAGCTGCAGTAGAACACAAAGGCATCAACTGACAGGCTGCTCATGTTGAAATATAACAGGAAGATATTTGAAATCACACTTGAAACATGTCCTAATTTTTATTTCTACAGCACTAACCATAATTTCTATGACAAAATGAACCCCATCATTTTGTTCCTTTTTAAATTAAATGTTTTAAGTGTTACCAGTTTATTCCAATCAAGATGGCTTCAGGTGTGCCATACTTTTGTCATAAGTAAGGCTGTTAGCACTCTAGTTGTTCTTTAGAACACTCTGGGAAGCTGCAGTAGAACACAAAGGAATCAACTGACAGTCTCTGCCCTTGTTGGATGTACATGTTTTACTGAGAATGTCAGACTTCATTCTCACATGACTGAGAAAGATAATGTGAATTTACAGAAAATATGCTCTCATTTTAGCTTCTGGAGCACCTTCCAAAACTGTGTGGGACAAGCATGTGAAAATAGTTTTCTCTCAAACATGATTCATGATATCCCAGCAGAAGGTTTTTCACAGGGTAAAATCACCTTAGAACACACCACAATTCCTGAAATTAGTATGGTACCATCAACAAATGAATTCTAATGTAACTAAAGTCTGTTATCACCCTTTTTAGTTCTCCTTTTGGTAACTCTCCAAATCTTCGATTCACTACAATGCATTTCAATGGGGTACTATCATTTATATTGGTCCCAAGATGGCTGCCAGCAATTCCAGGATGAAGTGCTGACAGCCAATCGATCTCACGATGACATGTGTGGTTAGGCTCCGCCCAGATATATATGTGTTTTCTTTTTCAAATTTCTTAGGACCTACTGAACGGATTTACACCATTTAAGCAAAAGGCACGACTCTGAACCAAGGGCTACCTTTTTGGCAAATTTGGTGTAATTCCGTTCAGCAGTTCGGGCTGTAGCTACGACTAAAGGTTCCTATGGAAAATTGCATGGGGAAAACACGTTTTGGGACCCCCCTTTTTTCTCAGCCCCTGCTTGCCGAATCACCCCGAGACTTTCAGGATAGGAGCAGACCGGAGCGCCCCAACAAGTTGGAAAATTTCGCGAAGATTCGTCAACCGGCGCCAAAGTTATTTCAAATAGAATGTTGCAGATTTCCTATGGAAAATAGGTCCTAACTATAACTATCTACTGGCGACCGCCAGTAGATAATATATATATATATATATATATATATATATATATATATATATATATATATATATATATATATATATATATATGCACATATATGTGTATATATACATATACAGCAAAGTGAGCTCCACTTCTAGCAAGCGAGAGAGCAAAAATGTTCTCACTTGCCAGAAGCAGAGCACAATTGATTTGACAGAGAGGAGCTGCATGTTCAGCAGCTCCCTCTATGTCAAAGCAATAGTGCTCCCACACGATGTGGGGAGCCGCAGGGATTTCAGGGGCCTTCAGGCTCCCCCTGTGGTCCCAGTGGTGAGTGGGTACCCTGGAGGCAGCCACTTTAAATGGCTAGGTCCCGGGGGATGGGGATCCCGGTGCCCAATGCCCAATTCAGCCCAGGAAGGGGGCCACGCAGCCCCCTCCCCTAGTATTAATTTAAATATTTTTAAAAAGACCAGGCCCCGGGGTATGGGGTAACCGGGGCCGAAACTGGCCTGGTGAGAGGGGCCGCTTGGCTCCCTCCCTTTACTTTTAAAACAATTTTTTTTCAAAAGGACTAGCCCCGGGGATGGGGTTCCTGAGGCCCAATTTGCCCCAGGTAAGGGGAACCACGCAGCCCCCCTCCAGTAAAACATTAATAAAAGAAAATGTGGGACTGTCAAGTCACCGGAGGACCCACCTCCTTTCTCCACTACTCTGCAAACACGCCTCCTGGTGCACTGCTGGTTGGTGTATGAAGATCCCTTGGATACAGGGGACCTTGGGGGTCAGAACCCCTTCTGTTACCTCCAGTAAGTCCCAGACAGTGGGATTGCAGAAAGGTCTTTGGAGGCCACACCCCCTTTCTCCACCACTCTGCAAACTAGCCACACTACTGATTGAGGGATGAAGTCCCCTTGCTCTTGAGGGTCTTTGGGGGCCAGAAACCCCTCCTGTTACCTCTAGTAAGTCCCACACAGCGGAATTGCTGAGAGATAGACAGAGGGGACATCCCCTTTTTCCACCACTCTGCACACGCGCCTTCTGGTGCACTACTAGTTGGGGAATAAAGTCCCCTTGAATACTGAGGGTCCTTGGGGGCAACAAGCCCTCCTGTTACCTCCAGTAAGTCTCAAACAGCGGGATTGATGAGAGGTTGTTGGAACTCACGTCCCCTTTCTCCACCAGTCTACAAACAAGACTCCTGGTGCACTACTGGTTGGGGGATGAAGTCTTCTTGGCTGCTAAGGGTCTGTAGGGGCCAACAAGCCCTCCTGTTACCTCCAGTAAATCCCACACAGTGGGATTGTTGAACCATCTTCGGAGGCCACACCCCCTTTCTCCACCCCTCTGCAAACACACCTCCTGGCACACTACTGGTTGGGGGATGAAGTCCTCTTGGTAGCTGAGGGTCCTTAGGGGCCAAGAAGCTCTCCTGGTACCTCTAGTAAGTGTGACACAGTGGGATTCGTGAAAGCTGGTCAGAGGCCCCACAACCTTTCTCCACCACTCTACAAACGTGATTACTAGTTAAAAAAACAAAGAAGTTCACTGAAAAAACAAAGGTTACAGAGACATTATAGTTAGGAAATAGAATCAAAAAAACCTTAGAAATTCACTGAAAAAACCAAGGCTACAGGGACATTAGATTTAGTCTCAGGTTTCACTTGTACAAAATCAGTGAAATTCAGCAGTTATACTTAGCTGAGCTACCCGTAACTTACACCCACACAATGCACTGCTTTCGACCTCACATATTACACTACTCATGACATGGTCAGAAGCATCACTGATGACATCACCAATAACATCTCAAATTACATCACTGATGACATCACCTCACGGGTGCACTACTAGTTGGGGGATGAAGTCCCCTTGGCTCCAGAGGGACCTTGGGGGCCAAGAAGCCCTCCTGGTACCTCCTGTAAGTCCTACACAGCGGAATTCCTAAGAGATGGTCAGAGGCCCTGCCCCCTTTCTCCACTACTCTGTAAATGTGACTACTACTTTAAAAACCATGGAAATTCACTGAAAAAAACAAAGGTTACAGGGACAATATAATTAGGAATTAGCATTGAAAAAACCATAGAAATTCACTGAAAAAAACAAAGATTACGCTATAGTTAGGAAATGGAATACAAAAAAAACTTAGAAATTCAGTAAAAATAACAAAGGTTACAGGGACATTATAGTTAGGCTGACAATTCACTCATACAAAATGAGAGAAATTCAGCAGTTATAACTCGCGCTCCTGCAATGCACTGTCGCCAGTAGGTAGTTATAGTTAGGACCTATTTTCCATAGGAAATTCACAACATTCTATTCCCAATAACTTTGGCGCCGGTCGACGAATCTTCGCGAAATTCTCAAACCTCGTGGGGCGCTCCGGTCCGCTCCTATCTTGAAAGTTTCGGGGTGATTCGGAAAGCGGGGGCCGAGAAAAAAGGGGGGTACCAAAACGTGTTTTCTCCATGTTATTTTCCATAGGGAACTTTAGACAAAGCTACAGCCCGAACTGCTGAACGGAATTACACCAAATTTTGCAAAAGGTAGCCCTTGGTTCAGAAAGAGCTTTTTTGTTAAATGGTGTAAATCCGTTCAGTAGTTACTGAAAATTCAAAAATAAGAGTCAAAAAATCAATTTCCCATAGGGAACTTTGTGCAAGGCTACAGCGGAAACTACTGAACGGATTTACCCCAAATTTGGCATAAAGGTACTGCTTGGCTCAGAAAGCGACCTTTTCAAAAATGGTGTAAATCCATTAAGTAGTTCTTTAAATATTAAAGGGAAAAGAACTTTATATATCTGGGCGGAGCCTAACCACACATGTCATCGTGAGATCTGATTGGCTGTCAGCACTTCATCCAAGAAGTGTTGGCAGCCATCTTGGGACCAATATACATGATAGCACCCCAATGAAATGCATTGTAGTGAATAGAAGATTTTGAGGGTTACCAAAAGGAGAACTATAAAGGGTGATAACAGACTTTAGTTACATTAGAATTCATTTGTTGATGGTACCATACTAATTTTAGGAATTGTGGTGTGTTCTAGGGTGATTTTACCCTGTGAAAAACCTTCTGCTGGGATTTCATGAATCATGTTTGAGAGAAAACAATTTTCTCATGCTTGTCCCACAGAGGTTTGGAAGGTGCTCCAGAAGCTAAAATGAGAGCATATTTTCTGTAAATTCACATTATCTTTCTCAGTCATGTGAGAATGAAGTCTGACATTCTCAGCAAAACATGTAAATCCAACATGGGTAGAGACTGTCAGTTGATTCCTTTGTGTTCTACTGCAGCTTCCCAGAGTGTTCTTAAGAACAACTAGAGCACTAACAGCCTTACCTATGACAAAAGTATGGCACACCTGAAGCCATCTTGATTGGAATAAACTGGTAACACTTAAAACATTTAATTTAAAAAGGAACAAAATGATGGGGTTCATTTTGTCATAGAAATTATGGTTAGTGCTGTAGAAAGAAAAATTAGGACATGTTTTAAGTGAGATCTCAAATATCTTCCTGTTATATTTCAACAGGAGCAGCCTGCCAGTTGATTCCTTTGTGTTCTACTGCAGCTTCCCAGAGTGTTCTAAAGAACAACTAGAGCGCTAACAGCCTTACCTATGACAAAAGTATGGCACACCTGAAGCCATCTTGATTGGAATAAACTGGTAACACTTAAAACATTTAATTTAAAAAGGAACAAAATGATGGGGTTCATTTTGTCATAGAAATTATGGTTAGTGCTGTAGAAAGAAAAATTAGGACATGTTTTAAGTGAGATCTTAAATATCTTCCTGTTATATTTCAACAGGAGCAGCCTGCCAGTTGATTCCTTTGTGTTCTACTGCAGCTTCCCAGAGTGTTCTAAAGAACAACTAGAGCGCTAACAGCCTTACCTATGACAAAAGTATGGCACACCTGAAGCCATCTTGATTGGAATAAACCGGTAACACTTAAAACATTTAATTTAAAAAGGAACAAAATGAGGGGTTCATTTTGTCATAGAAATTATGGTTAGTGTTGTAAAAGGAAAATTAGGACATGTTTTAAGTGACATTACAAATATCTTCCTGTTATATTTCAATAGGAGCAGCCTGCCAGTTGATTCCTTTGTGTTCTACTGCAGCTTCCCAGAGTGTTCTAAAGAACAACTAGAGCGCTAACAGTCTTACTTATGACAAAATTATGGCACACCTGAAGCCATCTTGATTGGAATAAACCTGTAACACTTAAAACATTTAATTTAAAGTGGAAAAAAATGAGGGGGTTCATTTTGCCATAGAAATTATGGTTAGTTCTGCAGAAAGAAAAATTAGGGCATGTTTTAAGTGAGATCTCAAATCCTCTTCTATTTCATTAGAAAATTCTGACATGCAAACTGAAACAATCACTTTCAATACCAGCAGTAGACTTCCAGTTAACTCCCTGGTGAGCAGTAGCTTTACTACAGGGATCTAATGAGCAACTAGAGTGCTAACATTCTGAATTTATGGCAAATGTGTGACACATATGAATGCCTTCTTGATGGAATCAAAGCAAAAACTGAAAGCATTTCCTACTGAGGAGACTGCAGTAAATGAGGAAATTAGGAAACTTCATAACAAATAAGTATCCCAAGATGGCCACCAGAGAAAAAAGAGCCCAAATGTAGCACAAATATCACCCACATGTAGCCCACATATAGCCCAATGACAGAAGTGTGGAAAACACTTTTTATTTTTGTTTTTTTGCAGTTTTATATAGTGCAGACTGGTCAGGTATTGGAGCATTGCATCTTACTTGGACCCCTTATTGCGTATTTTGCATGAAGTACATGAGATTGATCTTGCAAAACATTCAACTTTACTATTCTGTTAACCTGAAGTTGCTCTGAACCGGGCTTTGTAACACCCGTTTTTACCTACTGGTTTTAATTAATTCTCACTGTATTGTATTAAGAAAGAGGATTTACTGTTTTTATGTACACTTTTATGATCTATGTTTCTAAATCAGATCGAATAAAGTTTAATGAATGTAATTGAAGTCTCCCAAGATGGCCACCAGAGAAATATGAGCCCAAATGTAGCACAAATATCACCCAGATGTAGCCCATGTATAGCCCAATGACAGAAGTGTGGAAAACACTTTTTATCCTTTGTTTTTTTGCAGTTTTATATAGTGCAGGCTGGTCAGATATTGGAGTGCTTTACATGAGCATTGGTTACATCATACAAGGACAAACTCATTTTGGTTGTAGGCATGGGGAGATTAAGTGATTTGACCAGAATCACAGGATGACGAGCTGAAGCAGAAACTCCAACTTGGTAACACCACATTTTCTCCCCTAAGCGTAACATTTAATCAAGTGGTCAACTGAATAAAAAACATGGAGATAACAAATAATTCAAAAGTGCTTTGTCGCTATTTGAGAACTGCTTGGCTCAGAAAGCGACCTTTTTAAAAATGGTGTAAATCTGTTTGGTAGTTGCTGAGAAATTGTAAAAAACAAATATCGATATCTAGAGGCGCGGTGGATCCATCGAACCCTCCCGACCACGAGCTTCATTTTAATTGGCTGCCAACACTCCAAACCAGGAAGTGTTGGCAGCCATCTTGTGACTCGGTAGAACCGAGTCACAAGAAAACAGGGAAACAAAGGTGAAAAAGAAGAAAAGGGGCAGGGTAGAAACACCCTGACCCCTAGGCCTGCTCAGGGGTCCCACAAGGACCCCCAGGGCCAAAAAGCATTTTGTTAAAAAGAATTGGCGAAATTCGCGCTGGGGCCGCGAATCCCTCCGACATGTAAAAAAATGAAGCGCGGGATACTGCGCTTCATTTAGTGAGACCCCGGGTGGGCCAGGTCCCGGGGGCATTGCCAACAAATATATGCAGGGCCCGCTGGGGCCCCGCAGCCCCGGGGACCGCCACCTCCCGGGGCTTGTTTTCTTAATGTTTGGGGGCCTCCAAGGCCCCCAAGCCCGGGGACCGCCACCACCAGGGCTTTTATCAAATAGGGACCCTCAGGATTCAAGGGAATTAATCCTCCAACTTACCCTGAGCACTACTGATGCAGTCCAGCCATCGCCCTGTCAGTACCCATGCACTCCTCCAATCAACCAGCGAGCACCATGTACTTATCCAATCACTCCGCCAAAACACAAGCACTTATAAATTCACCATCCACTCTCCTTGCAGTACTCTAA
The DNA here is from genome assembly GCA_963921515.1 of Calotriton arnoldi. Taxonomy (NCBI): domain Eukaryota; kingdom Metazoa; phylum Chordata; class Amphibia; order Caudata; family Salamandridae; genus Calotriton; species Calotriton arnoldi. The sequence goes on along the minus strand of CAWUFW010004595.1, from coordinate 1,441,260 downwards.
TCATCCAGTCAGTACCCATGTACTCATCCAATGACCGAGGAACTAACTCATGGCAAATAGAGAGGAGGTCATGCTAATCACAGGGGTACCCCAACGCATAGTGTTCCCTAGTGTATGTAGGTGTTTTCACTGTATTCTAAGTGTCTTTTACCACCAGAGACAGAGTCAGTTACCACCAGTACCCATCAGCAAAAAGTTGGGGGCACAGGAGTACTTTCTACTCCTCTGTTGGTTCTTTCTGCACATCTCTTCCTTCTTCTTGCACTTTTCTTCGTCTTTCTGGACTTCTGTTGCCTCTTTCTGCATTTGTCTTCCTTCTTTCTGCGCTTTTCTTCTGTAGGCATAGTCAGAAACTAGCATTTAAAAAACCTTTGAAATTCACTTAAAAAACCATAGGTTTCAGGCATGTTATAGTTAGAAATTAGCATTTAAAAAACCTTTGAAATTCACTGAAAAAACCATAGGCTTCAGGCACGTTATAGTTAGAAATTAGCATTTAAAAAACCTTAGAAATTCACTGAAAAAACCATAGGTTTTAGGGAAAGTTATAGTTAGTTGGACATTTCACTCGTACAAAACCAGAGAAATTCCCCTGTTATAGTTAGTTCAGCTAACTATAACTCGCGCCTCGCAATGCACTGCTGATGACGTCACATATGACATCACTCATGACATGGTCAGTGACATCACTGATGACATCTCAAATGACATCACTGATGACATCATCCATGTGATAATTTGATGCATCTTCTCACACCCTAATGTAACCTTTGATACACCAACTCTAAATAACAGACTGCCATTCTCAAAACCATAGACACGCCAGCAGCAATAACTACATACCCACTCACTGATTCTTAGGTCTAAACACATATCCACTCACTCACCCGTACAGTCACTCATACTTACAATCACTCAGTACAGGACTATCATATGCACTCATACGCCTATATAGACACTCACACACCGCCACTCATCCATAGAGGTACTCACGCACCGAGTCAGTCATGCAAATAATTAATCACACTCCCATTTACTCACCTATACAGTTATACACACACCAGCTCACTTACTCATACAAATACTAGGACATTCTTACGCTCTTATACAATCACTGATACAAGCACAAGCACACACTCATCCATACAGTCACTCTCATAATCACACACTCTCACTTATAGCTATTTATATATTCCAACACACATATATACTGCCTTTCACATATGTAGTTACTCACACATGTACCACTGAGATATACATTCACTCACTAACACACCCATACACACACTCACACACCCATACAGTCCATCACAGATGCACTCTTGAAAGCATGCACCCAGTGAATCACCCACTCACACATCTATGCACAGAGTCACACACACCCCACCCATACAAACACTCAGGCATCCATACAGATACTCAGACAAACAATCAATAACCCATATAGACACTCATGTAGCTATTCACAAACCCATGCAGCCGCTTACACACCAACAGACAGACGGATACAGACATTCACACAGTTTAGTCACTAACCCGTGCATTCAATAAGATACATTTAATCACTCACTTATAGAGTCAGTCACACACCTACTAAATCATCCATTCAGACACTTATACACCCACTCATTCTTCAATACGCCTTTCCCTATATATATTAAACATATTTAAACTTTACAGAAACACACAGTCACTAGATGATGTCATCAGTGATGTCATCAGTGATGTCATTTGAGATGTCATCAGTGATAACGGGGGAATTTCTCAGGTTTTGTACGAGTGAAATGTCCAACTAACTATAACTTTCCCTAAAACCTATGGTTTTTTCAGTGAATATATATATATTATCTACTGGCGGTCGCCAGTAGATAGTTATAGTTACAACCTATTATCCATAGGAAATCCGCGACATTCTATTTGAAATAACGTTGGCGCCGGTTGACGAATCTTCGTGAAAGTTTCCAACTTGTTGGGGCGCTCCGCTCCTACCCTGAAAGTCTCGGGGTGATACGTGAAGCGGGGGCCGAGAAAAAGGGGGTCCCAAAACGCGTTTTCCCCATTCATTTTTCCATAGGAACCTTTAGTCGCAGCTACAGCCCGAACTGCTGAGCGGAATTACCCCAAATTTGGCAAAGAGGTAGCCCTTGGTTCAGACTGGTGCCTTTTGCTAAAATGGTGTAAATCCGTTCAGTAGTTCCTGAGAAATTCACAATTAAAATCACATATATATCTATGGGCGCGTCGGATCCGCGTACCCTCGCGATCACGAGCTGCATGCTAATTGGCTGTCAACACTCCAAATCAAGAAGTGTTGGCAGCCATTTTATCCCTCGGTAGAACCGAGGGACAGAAACAAGTGCGCAAAGCGCAAAAGGGAGCAGGGTAGAAACACCCTGACCTCCTAGGTCTGCTCAGGGGTCCCACAAGGACCCCTGGGCAGAAAAATATATATATTTTTTTAAATCGGCGGGATGCGCTTAGGGTGCGCGTATCCCGCCGAGAAAAAAGAAACAAGTGCGCAAACGCACAAAGGGGGCAGGGTAGAAACACCCTAACCCCTAGGCCTGCTCAGGGGTCCCACAAGGACCCCTGGGCAAAAAAGCATTTTTTTTAAAAAATCGGCAGGATGCGCTCAGGGTGCGCGAATCCTGCCGAAAAAAAAATCGAGCGCGGTCTCCGCGCTTCGATGTTAATGGCCCCGGGTGGCCCAAGTCCCGGGAGCATGGTGGGGGGATAATTTAATGTGTGGGGGCCTCAAAGGGCCCCCAAGCCCGGGACCGCCACCCCCGGGGCTTTTAAAAAATGGTGCGGGAGGGCTCTGAGCCCTCCCGCAGCTCGAGACCACCACCTCCCGGGGCTTTTTTAAATTAATTTAACAACCTGTGTGGGGGCTCCAGCCCCCACACGCCCGAGACCGCCACCTCCCGGGGCACTAACAAATTAAAATGGGGGTCCGTTTTGGACCCCGAAGCCCGAGGACCACCACCTCCCGGGGCTGTGCTGATGTAGGGAGGGGGCCGCGCGGCCCCCTCCTGGAGCCCTTGATGGCCCTGGGGACCACCACCCCCAGGGCCGGCTCCTGCAGTGTCCCGAGGTGCCTACCCCGGGACACTGTAGTTTGCTATGGCAGGACGGGAGCCTCGCGGCTCCCGTCCTGCCATAGCAAACTGCTTTGGATATTGGAAGAGAGCAGGAGAGCCTGCTCTCTCTTCCAATATCCAAAGCACATTGCTTTCCACATGGGGAGCAGCATGTCAGCTGCTCCCCATGTGGAAAGCAATGCCGGCTCCCAAGGGACGTGGGGAGCCGGCGGGACTGTGGGGATTGGGGACCCCCACAGTCCCCAACGGAGAGGGCCAGCCCGGGGGATGGGGTCCCGGGGCAAGTAGTGGCCCAGGAGAGGGGCCACGCGGCCCCCCTCCCAAAAAAAGAAAAATTAAAAAAAATGGAAAGGCCGGCCCGGGGGATGGGGTCCCGGGGCCTTAAATGGCCAGAGGAGGGGGCCACGCAGCCCCCTCCAAAGAATAAAAATAAAAGGCCATGCCCCGGGGATGGGGTCCCGGGGCCAATACAGGCCAAGGGAAGGGGGCCACGCGGCTCCCTTCCCGTTTTTTTAATTAAAGATTTTAAAAAGGGGTAAGGCCCTGGGGGATGGGGTCCCCAGGGCATAAAAACAGGAAAAAGGAAGGGGGCCACACAGCCCCCTTCAGGAGACAATTTTTTTTTTTTAAACGATCGGGCCCGCAGGCCCGCCCCCTTCCTTCACCACTCTGCAAACGCGCCCCTGGCGCGTTTGCAGAGAAGACAATTCCCCTTGAATACTGGGGGTCCCTGGGGGCCAACTAGCCCACCAGGAACCTCCAATATGCGCCAGGGGGCTGCGTTGCAGAGACGTGTAGAGAGGCCACACCCCTTTTACACCTCTCTGCAATGCAGCTCTGTGGCCCTTTTGGAGGTATATGGTGGGCTAGTTGGACTCCGAGGACCCTCAGGATTCAAGGGGACTAATCCCCCAACCTAAAACGCGCCACGGGCGCGTTTGCACAGTGGTGAAGGGAGGGGCGGGGCTTCAGGTGACATGTGTGCAAACAGGCCCTGTGGCGCGTTTTAAGATGGGGAATTAAATCCCCTTCAATCCTGAGGGTCCCTGGGGGCCAACTAGCCCAACAGGTACATCCAGAAAGCGCCACAGAGCTGCGTTGCAGAGAGGTGTAAAAGGGTGTGGCCTCTCACACGTCTCTGCAACGCAGCCCCTGGCGCATATTGGAGGTTCCTGGTGGGCTAGTTGGCCCCTAGGGACCCTCAGGATTCAAGGGGACTTAATCCCCCAACTTAAAACGCGCAGCGGGCGCGTTTGCACAGATGTCACCTCAGGCCCCGCCCCCTCCCTTCACCATTGTGCAAATATTCCTCTAAAATCAGCCGAAATACGAATTCCGATTTACTCACCTGTTATCAGGAGAGACCTCAGTGCTGTATCTTTCAGCCCAGTACTGGTCCTGAAAAGTAATTCTAACCATACTTACCAGTAACTTGAATTTCCTTCCATAGGCTAACATTGACTGGTTTCACTTGGAAATTCTTCTAAGTGTGGAGTTTTGGAACTTTAAAATATTCCTCTAAAATCAGCCGAAATACGAATTCCGATTTACTCACCTGTTATCAGGAGAGACCTAAGTGCTGCATCTTTCAGCCCAGTACTGGTCCTGAAAAGTAATTTTAACCGTACTTACCGGTAACTTGAATTTCCTTCATAGGCTAACATTGACTGGTTTCACTTGGAAATTCTTCTAAGTGTGGAGTTTTGGAACTTTAAAATATTCCTCTAAAATCAGCCGAAATACGAATTCCGATTTACTCACCTGTTATCAGGAGAGACCTCAGTGCTGCATCTTTCAGCCCAGTACTGATCCTCAAAAGTAATTTTAACCGTACTTACCAGTAACTTGAATTTCCTTCCATAGGATATCATTGCCTGCTTTTTGCTGAAAAAGTTTCTAAGTGTTGATTTTTGAAACATACAAATATTCCTGTAAAATCAGCCGAAATACGAATTCCGATTTACTCACCTGTTATAAGGAGAGACCTCAGTGCTGTATCTTTCAGCCCAGTACTGGTCCTGAAAAGTAATTTTAACCGTACTTACCAGTAACTTGAATTTCCTTCCATAGGCTAACATTGACTGGTTTCACTTGGAAATTCTTCTAAGTGTGGAGTTTTGGAACTTTAAAATAATCCTCTAAAATCAGCCGAAATACGAATTCCGATTTACTCACCTGTTATCAGGAGAGACCTCAGTGCTGCATCTTTCAGCCCAGTACTGGTCCTGAAAAGTAATTTTAACCGTACTTACCGGTAACTTGAATTTCCTTCATAGGCTAACATTGACTGGTTTCACTTGGAAATTCTTCTAAGTGTGGAGTTTTGGAACTTTAAAATATTCCTCTAAAATCAGCCGAAATACGAATTCCGATTTACTCACCTGTTATCAGGAGAGACCTCAGTGCTGTATCTTTCAGCCCAGTACTGGTCCTGAAAAGTAATTTTAACCGTACTTACCGGTAACTTGAATTTCCTTCCATAGGCTAACATTGACTGGTTTCACTTGGAAATTCTTCTAAGTGTGGAGTTTTGGAACTTTAAAATATTCCTCTAAAATCAGCCGAAATACGAATTCCGATTTACTCACCTGTTATCAGGAGAGACCTCAGTGCTGCATCTTTCAGCCCAGTACTGATCCTCAAAAGTAATTTTAACCGTACTTACCAGTAACTTGAATTTCCTTCCATAGGATATCATTGCCTGCTTTTTGCTGAAAAAGTTTCTAAGTGTTGATTTTGAAACATACAAATATTCCTCTAAAATCAGCCGAAATCCGAATTCTGATTTACTCACCTGTTATCAGGAGAGACCTCAGTGCTGCATCTTTCAGCCCAGTACTGGTCCTGAAAAGTAATTTTAACCGTACTTACCAGTAACTTGAATTTCCTTCCATAGGCTAACATTGACTGGTTTCACTTGGAAATTCTTCTAAGTGTGGAGTTTTGGAACTTTAAAATATTCCTCTAAAATCAGCCGAAATACGAATTCCGATTTACTCACCTGTTATCAGGAGAGACCTCAGTGCTGTATCTTTCAGCCCAGTACTGGTCCTGAAAAGTAATTTTAACCGTACTTACCGGTAACTTGAATTTCCTTCCATAGGCTAACATTGACTGGTTTCACTTGGAAATTCTTCTAAGTGTGGAGTTTTGGAACTTTAAAATATTCCTCTAAAATCAGCCGAAAAACGAATTCCGATTTACTCACCTGTTATCAGGAGAGACCTCAGTGCTGCATCTTTCAGCCCAGTACTGATCCTCAAAAGTAATTTTAACCGTACTTACCAGTAACTTGAATTTCCTTCCATAGGATATCATTGCCTGCTTTTTGCTGAAAAAGTTTCTAAGTGTTGATTTTTGAAACATACAAATATTCCTGTAAAATCAGCCGAAATACGAATTCCGATTTACTCACCTGTTATAAGGAGAGACCTCAGTGCTTCATCTTTCAGCCCAGTACTGGTCCTGAAAAGTAATTTTAACCGTACTTACCGGTAACTTGAATTTCCTTCCATAGGCTAACATTGACTGGTTTCACTTGGAAATTCTTCTAAGTGTGGAGTTTTGGAACTTTAAAATATTCCTCTAAAATCAGCCGAAATACGAATTCCGATTTACTCACCTGTTATCAGGAGAGACCTCAGTGCTGTATCTTTCAGCCCAGTACTGGTCCTGAAAAGTAATTTTAACCGTACTTACCGGTAACTTGAATTTCCTTCCATAGGCTAACATTGACTGGTTTCACTTGGAAATTCTTCTAAGTGTGGAGTTTTGGAACTTTAAAATATTCCTCTAAAATCAGCCGAAATACGAATTCCGATTTACTCACCTGTTATCAGGAGAGTCCTCAGTGCTGCATCTTTCAGCCCAGTACTGATCCTCAAAAGTAATTTTAACCGTACTTACCAGTAACTTGAATTTCCTTCCATAGGATATCATTGCCTGCTTTTGCTGAAAAAGTTTCTAAGTGTTGATTTTTGAAACATACAAATATTCCTCTAAAATCAGCCGAAATCTGAATTCTGATTTACTCACCTGTTATCAGGAGAGACCTCAGTGCTGCATCTTTCAGCCCAGTACTGGTCCTGAAAAGTAATTTTAACCGTACTTACCAGTAACTTGAATTTCCTTCCATAGGCTAACATTGACTGGTTTCACTTGGAAATTCTTCTAAGTGTGGAGTTTTGGAACTTTAAAATATTCCTCTAAAATCAGCCGAAATACGAATTCCGATTTACTCACCTGTTATCAGGAGAGACCTCAGTGCTGCATCTTTCAGCCCAGTACTGATCCTCAAAAGTAATTTTAACCGTACTTACCGGTAACTTGAATTTCCTTCATAGGCTAAGATTGACTGGTTTTCAGCAAAAAAGTTTCAAAGTGTTGATTTTCACAAAGTACAAATATTCCTTAAAAATCGCCTGTATGACTTAAACGCATTCTTTCAACTGTTTACAGGAGATGCACCAGTGCTGGATCCAGGATCCAACACTGAGTAAGAAAAAGTAACGATAACAGTTTTTACCTGCTAAGTGAATTTCCTTCCATAGGATAACATTGGTGATTCTATGAGAAAAAGTTTCTAAGTGTCAACTTTTAAAATACAATAATATTCCTTAAAAATCACGACTGTAACCAAAACGCTTTTACTCAACTGTTTACAGGAGATGTACCAGGACTGAATCTAGGATCCAGTCCTGTGGTTACAAAAGTAATCCATAAAGTAACTAATTGCATTTAACTAGAAATTCACATTGAGCTGAATGTTGCATTGTGTTTGAAAATGTGTTGCCCATTGCAACAACTGTAACTACTGTACTTAAAAGTCTATTGCCTATCTGCAAAGTATTTAAACTAAAGTAATTCATTCTGAGAAAGTATTTTTTGTAATGTAATGTATAATGTAATTACAATGTAATTTAAAAAATAAAATATGTAAAAAAAAATTGTTTCTAAAAATGTAGTAAATCAGTATGAAAAAAATTAATATAACAATTAATACATTTAAAAATTGTCATTTACAAAACCTTTGAAATTCACTGAAAAAACCGTAGGTTTCAGGCACGTTATAGTTAGAAATTAGCATTTAAAAAACCTTTGAAATTCACTGAAAAAACCATAGGTTTCAGACACGTTATAGTTACAAATTAGCATTTAAAAACCTTTGAAATTCACTGAAAAAACCATAGGTTTCAGACACCTTATAGTTACAAATTAGCATTTAAAAAACCTTTGAAATTCACTGAAAAAACCATAGGTTTTAGGGACAGTTATAGTTACTTGGACATTGCACTCGTACAAAACCCGTGAAATTCCCCCGTTATAGTTAGTTCAGCTAACTATAACTCGCGCCCCGCAATGCACTGCTGATGACGTCACATATTACATCACTCATGACATGGTCAGTGACATCACTGATGACATCACTGATGACATCTCAAATGACATCACTGATGACATCATCCACGTGATAATCTGATGCACCTCCTCACACCCTAATATAACCTTTGATACACCCACTCTAAATTACAGACTGCCATTCGCAAAACCATAGACACTCCAACACCTATAACTACATACCCACTCACTGATTCTTAGGTCTACACACACACATCCACTCACTCACCCGTACAGTCACTCATACTTACGGTCACTCAGTACAGGACTATCATATGCACTCTTACTCCTATATAGACACTCAAACAACGCCACTCATCCATAGAGATACTCACACACCTAGTCAGTCATGCAAATAATTAAACACACTGCCATTTACTCACCTATACAGTTATACACACACCAGCTCACTTACTCATACAAATAGTAGCACATTCTTACGCTCTTATACAATCACTGATACAAGCACACACTCATCCATACAGCCACTATCACAATCACTCACTCTTGCTTATAGCTATTTATATACTCCAACACACATATATACTGCCTTTCACATATGTAGTTACTCACACATGTACCACTGGGACATACATTCACTCACTAACACACTCTTACACACACTTACCCACCCATACAGTCTATCACAGATGCACTCTTGAAACCATCCACCCAGTGAATCACCCACTCACACATCTATGCACAGAGTTGCACACACCCCTCCCACACAAACACTCAGGCACCCATACAGATACTCAGACAAGCATTCAATAACTCATATAGACACTCATGTAGCTATTCACAAACACATGCAGCCACTTACACAGCAACAGACAGACGGATACAGACATTCATCCAGTTTAGTCACTAACCCATGCATTCAGTAAGATACGTTACATCACTCACTTATAGAGTCAGTCACGCACCTACTAAATCATCCATACAGACACTTACACACCCACTCATTCTTCAATACGTCTTTTCCTATATATATTAAAAATATTTAAACTTTACAGAAACACACAGTCACTGGATGATGTCATCAGTGATGTCATCAGTGATGTCATTTGAGATGTCATCAGTGATGTCATCAGTGATGTCACTGACCATGTCATGAGTGATGTAATATGTGACGTCATCAGCAGTGCATTGCGGGGGCGCGAGTTATAGTTAGCTGAACTAACTATAACGGGGGAATTTCACGGGTTTTGTATGAGTGCAATGTCCAAGTAACTATAACTGTCCCTAAAACCTATGGTTTTTTCAGTGAATATATATATATATATATATCCAAGTATTACCGTTATATATATATATATATATATGCAGGACATTCTCCCCTTCTTCTCGAGAAGATCCTCACTAAAACCATGGGGTTAACTCTTTTATTAACCAACAGCATTAGTAAAACTGGAACGCGTTTTGACTGTCTTGCAGCCTTTGTCAACCATAAAAATACACTGATTTTTTTTTCTCTCTTTTCAACTCTCTCCACAGGTGTAGACACTTTCATAAACATGAAAGAATCACTTCAGTAGTCTTTTGTCCTTCGTGTTTAGAATTCGCCAATATTCTCTTTCAGGCAATCACTTGTAGAAAAATAAAGTTAAATCATTTGTGATTGATGCAAGTTTCTAGCAAAGTTATACAGTTTTGTAGCATAAAGAGCATTCTCATTAGCTCTTTATCAGCCTCGTGTGCGCTTTTCTTCCTCATACACCTGTTGTTGGAAGGCCCTGTCATTGATTATTTATTGGTGGGCAAAAAAGAAGACTAATCAAAAATTGATCTCTAAAACATGCAATCCCAGGCTTGTCAATATACTCAAGAGCTAGAAGAAATCAAACGTGTCTTCATTGACTATTATTCAAGATTGTATGATGATGAAGAAGCAGGGAGTCATTCACTGAAACAGTGGCTAGAAGAGCTCTTTGAGAAGGTACAACTGCCTGCTTTGACGGCGGAAACAGCCTCTATTTTATTGAGATCAATAACAACATAAAGGGTCCCCTTAATGGAAAAGCCTCAGAGGAAGATGGGTTTGGCCCCGAATTTACAAGATTTTTGCTTCAGCTCTTAGGTACCTTTTAGCTATCCTTTTGAACCATTTCTTAGAGGAAGGACAGGTCCCGCATTCCTTCATTAGAGGGATCCGGGATCTTATAGACCAACAACATTATTAAACTATGTCTATAAGATTTGTAGCTAAATCTTAGCTAATAGGGCTGATAATGTCACCCCTTTTCTCATAGCCAGAGATCCGAATGGTGTTATCTGTCGGTAAAGTCTCTAGGCCAACAAGGACTTTATGAATTAATTTTTTGATATGGCAATGACAGATGCTATTCATGTTGTGATCTTCTTGATTGGTGCAGAGAAGGCTTTTAACCTCATTGATTAGAGGTGTTTATTTAGGATTTTAGATGAATTTTCGTTTCCTATTCAGTTTACGAGTTCTATTCAATCACTGTATCAAGATCCCTCTGCACAGTAAGTTCTTAATAATTCCCCTGTAGGGCAGATTAGTTTGAGACATGGCACTCGGCTGTCCCCTCTCCCCCTTGCTGTTTGCCATTTTTATTGAACCATTGGCACAAAATAGTCGTTCTAATTCAAATATAGCTCCTCCTCTGCCTTCCGTAGGGAAAAATAAGTTATATGGAGATGATTTGCGATTTTTTTAGCCCCAACTTTGGGTAATATTAAGAACACTTTAAAAACATTTACGAAAGTGGGGAGCTATAAAATCAATGAAGAGTGTTACCATTTTAATATCTTGATAGAGATTCTTCCTCCTGCCTTGAGGGAGAATAATAGACCAGGCCAAACATGTATCTGGGGATCCACTATTTGGAGGAACAGAAGGAAATGTTTAAGGATAATTTTAAGCTTATGATGACTAAAACTCTGAAGACATTGGAAGTTTGGAAAGGCTTGGCCCTGTCAATCATGGGTCGTATTGCATTAATTAAAATGTCAATCTTATATTTATTTTTGTTTCTACTTTTATCAAACCCCTGTAAGTTAGAAGTTTAGATTTTTTAAAGATTAGAACAAGTGATCTTATCTTTTATATGGAACCAGAACTGTCCTTGGGTCATACTCAGAGTTTTGCAAATGCCTGAATCAGAGAGAGGCTTTGGACTTCCAGATTTTCCAGGCTTCTTTTATTATGCTTCTTTTATTCTGCAGCTCCATCAATTATCAATGTGGATCTCCGTGTTTGATAATTCAATTTTACAACTGATTGGGAGATTTTAAACCTCCTAGGCCATTTGAAGAATTCATTATTTCAGAAATATGGAATCCGTAGAGTAAATATGGAAACCTCATTGAGATATTACAAGTTTCTATCACCCGGTTGGACTGATGAGATTATAGGTAAATGGGCGTATTAACGGTCCACAAAGTGGAGGATTTGTTAATGGGAGAAAAATTAATGCCCCCTCAAGTCTTGTTCTCAGGCACAAACCTTCATGAACATTCACACTTTGTTTTATACATTCAAATAATGGCTATTTTCTTTAATCTGCCAGTAGCAGGAGAATAGCTCTTCTCAGGATTTAGTCAGGAAGATGTTTAGGGAGGAGATAGTGAATACATGTCTGAGCTATTGGTATAGAAAGTTGCATAATGGCTCAGAAGATATATTTGGCAAGCTGAGCACGTATTGGCAATGGGAAATGAGGATTAATAAGAATAAAAGACAATGGGGAAATACTTTGAGTTTAGTTACCCTAGTCACCGAATGGCCTTCTATAATGGGTGGAATGTTGTATTTCACCCTTCGTTTCTTAAACAAGGTATTCCCTTCAGTCTCTAGTGATTGTCTGAAGAGTGATCAAGAAAGGAGGGTAGCTAAATATGTTTTGGTCATACTACCAGCTGAAGACCTTTCGGAGAGAGGTGTTCAGGAAAGTATCAAGGCCCTCAGCACTTTATATTTATAGCAAAGACAGTAGCATGTTCTTTTGTTACTTTATATTAGAAAGCACCTGCCGCCCAAAGGGTTGAGGAGTGGGAAAGGCAAATGTTGAAGGTTTGCCTAACAGAAGCCTGGTAACATGCAAGAATTAATTGCCAGGCCTAGTATGTCGGGAAATGGAGGTAGTGGCCTCAGGTTTGGTAGGGTCTCAGGGGGGGCGTGGATTTGCATGGTCACTATGGGGATAATAAAAAAGAACTTTATAGCAGGTTGTGCTTTGTTATCTTTTATATGTTGGTATTTTATGTCTATGGGCCCGATTTAATTATTGGCGGACGCATAGTCACCACTGGCCTGGCAGAGGACTTGCGTCCACCAGTCTGAGACTACTCCGCGCTAGTAGGCAGTTATTTATTAAGGCATTGACAGGAAACACCACCATGGTAGTTCCCATCAATGCATTTTACTGTTTGTTACAGGGCAGCACCGGAAGGATGCAGCCCTATAACAAACAGTAATCCTTTTTCTTTTCAAAAAGAAAATCCCAAAACAGCATTGTCTTTTTGTAAAGAAAAAAAGTAATGGTTTTCTCACTGTGGGAGACTTCTCCCATGGTGGCTGGAGCAATAACATGTTTTTACTGTTCATTAATGCCAGATTTTACCTAGATGTAAGAAACAGTAATAAATGACTACATGTCCTCCCGATGCAAATTGGGTGGGTGGACATGTAGCAATTTCTCAGACGGCCCTTGCTCCACAGGGCCATTGGAGATGGTTAATCATGGTGGAGACAGAGTAGTCTTTGCCATGTTTAACCAGAAGGTCTTCTTTCATTTAAATGCTGCAGGCAAACCACATTCTTGGTGGTGAGGATACTCCGTCACTGTTGCGACAGAGTAGCCTTACCTTCAATAATGAAATCAGGCCCTTTGTTTGGCTACTAGTTATGTAGGCTTTTAAGAACATAATGTGGTTTTTAATGGAAACAAGTTGGGTGGGGGTGACTGTGGGCAGTCATAATCTATTTACGATTGTTAGCTAAGGACTTGCTATGTGAGAATTGTTTACCTTCCCTGATATGCACTGTGAACAAAGTAATAAAAAGAAGTTAAAAGAAAACATTTTAGGATGTATAATTGTTTTAAGTTATGGGTGGTCAAGCATCAGAGGTCCTTCTCCCTGGAATTCAGGCTCATGCCAGGGTGGGAAATTAATTGTGTTGCCTATTTCCTACATAGTACATAGTGAAAATTCAAGTTTCCAGAGCACTGCGTCTATGCTTTAATGTCTCCAACATCTGTAGAACAGCATTGCCAGTGGCGGGGCCATTGTTGAAACCCTACTGATGCATTATAGTCAGGCGGCCCTCAACAATGTTCCAGATAATGACTATGCACATTATATCCATAAAGGTTTCTTCTGAGAAGTCTATGATGCACAGGCATTGGATTAGTGCAGTACAGCTAATCCGTCCATCAACATAGAAGGATCCTACCCAACAAGAAGAAGAAATATCCTTAAAAGTGTAGGACCTAAGCAATCTGTCCTGAATGTGAATGGCCCAGATGGTTTTTATCCTTCCTATCCAGAATCAACACATCTCTGGCAATATAGCAGAGTCAAAGAAGAGATTCATACTTTGCCAACATGTTGTAAAACCACTGACTGAACATGCAGGAGTTTCATCAAGGCTCTCTTATGCATGCAATAGTTCTGACCTGGTGCACTTAGAGGAGTCAAAGCTAACCCTGGGCGGTGAACTCCGCTCCGCTCGCGGAGTTTGCGGAGTTTTCCGCAATCCGCGTTATGCAGAGATCGCGGAGTTCCATAAAACTCCGCCCGTGGAGCGGAGTTTTTTGCCTCGTTTGCTTTCGTCAGCGTCAAGTTGGCGACCACGAGCGAGGAAATTCAACCTCCCGGTGAGATTTTTCCTCGTTTGTGATCGCCAACATCAAGTTGGCGAGCGCGAGCGTGGAAAATCAACCTCCCGGCGAGATTTCTCAATGTGGGGGGGTCAGGTTTCTCCGCACGACTGATCCTCGACGTACCACGCCACAGCCACATCACCCCCCACTTGAGGAACCTGCACTGGCTCCCCGTCGACAGGAGGATCACCTTCAAACTCCTCATCCACGCACACAAGGCACTCCACAAAACTGGCCCAGCCTACCTCAACAGACGACTCTTCTTCTATGTCCCCAACCGCCAGCTCCGCTCCGCCGACCTCTCCCTCGCCACCGTCCCTCGCATTCGAAGAACAACCACCGGTGGCAGATCCTTCTCACACCTTGCCGCCAAGACCTGGAACACCCTTCCACTAAGCCTACGACAGACCCAAGACCTGCTGACCTTCAGGAGGCTACTCAAGACCTGGCTGTTCGACCAGTAGCAGCATCCCCCCCCTTCCCTCTCCCCAGTGCCTTGAGACCCTCGCGGGTAAGTAGTACGCTCTACAAATTCTGTGATTGATTGATTGATTGATTGCGAGTGGTCTCGTATGCTCGCGACCGCTCGCGTTGAGAAACAGCCCGTTCGCGTTGAGAAAGTTGCCGCTCAAGTAAAAATCTACTCGAGCGGCAGAAAAGGAAAGCAGGTACCGCTTGCGCTGTGCATGGTGCCGTTCGAGATGATTGCACAGTGCGGACAAGCATCCGGCAGTGTGCAATCAGTCATTTTTCTATCGTACTCTGCCGCTTGCGGAGCTCCGCGTAGTGCGGCACAGTTTTTTTTTTGCACTTCGCGGTGTTCCGCATAGTGCAACTCCGCCCAGGGTTAGTCAAAGCCCTAAATGAAGAAGAGGCGCAAATGCCTTTAAGAGAATATGAAATGGAAATGGAATAACAGCACTGCAAGTAAAAGCAACTAAAATCAACAAAAAAGACTCCATCTAAATACCACCACAATCTTCTTGTAAAGTGTGCTATTCCACAAAGGGTAAGCTTGTTTTGAAAATGATGACCGCTCAAGTGGTGATGTCTATGGAGACTGATGTCAAACAAGAGAGTGGGACAAGGGGATATATGGAAGAAGCTGTGACACATACTACCCTACCTTTGTCTATGGATCAAGGTTAATGGTAGATGCTTAACTCCCCTTTGATGCTTTTAAATAATTTGCTTCCGTGTAGCCTCTACATTCAGAGGTGAGGGAAGTGGCTGTGACATGCAATTGAGGTTTGTCGCACAAGATTTTAAATTTGACGTGGGCAGATAAAAGATATTTACTAAGTGAACAAAGTAAAAAAGTAACAGTATTTGCTGGCACACCTACAATAGAGACCATGGCATTTTCAATCACTTAACTTAAAGCTTAAAGCACAGGCCTTTGGAAGGATATAGAGAGTTGCTGTGGCCTAATGTTGAACTGGTTAGTTTAACTAATACATTAATTGCATCAAATCAATCGTAGCTTTAAGGCAACGTAGACACCCATGGGGAGATTTTGAATGGAAAAATAGGAAGAGCCTACAAAGATCTGAGGGCCTAAAGAAAACTTGGGCCCAGATTCTTAAAGGTTTAATGTTGGGCTAGCGTTACTTTTTCAACGCAAACCTAACACTAAACCTGTTTTGGGATCCACAAACCAACGATTATTGGTATTAGCGTTGGTTTGTATGTAAAAGTAATGCAAAGCAGCGCGAAACATTGATTTGCATTACTTTGCGCTAAGGGGTGTTACATGGGTGGTACATGGGTGTTCCCATTGAACCACCCATGCTTTTTGATGCTAAACCCTATTCACTAACATTGGTAGAAAGGGTTTAGTGCCAAAAATTAACGCTGTTGAAAAGCAAGCGTTAAACTGAGAAATGTCTTCATTTCTCTGGGCTTTTCAGAATTTGCATGTGTGCTGCACTGTACAGATCTCATACAAAGTAGGAACAGCTTTTAAGCTTCTCTAGGCACAGTATTTTGTACAGGAAGGGACCCCTCCTGCACAAAACCTATGCTAAACTCAGGCATACATCCCATCACTATGGCGCTAAGGTGTTTGTCTGGAGCACGGCAGCTGAAATCAGTGCTGGTGCTAAGGAGAGGGGAAGAGAGTGCCATATCTCTGTGAATATGGCGCTCTCCTTCTCTCTCCCTGGCATGAAACGCAGTGGAGCATCTTTGTGTGCTGTGCTGCATGTCTGACACCTTTCATAATCGGGCCTAAGTGTTGATCTTGAAGCCCAAATTAGACTTCACTGTAAATCTAAGAATAGGAGAGCAAGTAGAAGTGATACTTTTTCTGGATTACTTTTACAGAATATGGTACAAAAATAGGTTTCTTAGAGCCACTGACACTAAGGACATTCTCAATGTGTCAAACTAAGACAGAAACCCAGTTGGACTGCAACCTCCCCACAAGCCACAGGGTACTATTTGAGTGAGATCTGTTTTAGGTAATCAAACTTATGAAACATCACAGGAAAAATAAGTAGCATTCAAACCCTCCTTCATTAGGCAAATGTGCACTCAAGAACACCAGGAAACCATGGACACATTTTAAAGATTTATTTTTAAAATCAAAACCCTGTCCTAGGGCATACAATATGAATAATAACTAATATGAAAATCAACAAGAGAGAGGCAATGACAGTTACTAAGTGTTAATAGCAAATAATATTGCAACATATTTGCAAAATTATAATGTTTTCTGTGTATCAATATTTACAATCCCACCCTTTTCTCTTTAGATAACTAAACTATCTTAGCACCAACGAAAGGGCCCAATTCAAGTTTCAAAGATGGTTCACATGCATACCTCGTCTGGACAATAGAATAAGGGGTTCATTAAAATAGCTAGTCCCGTCTGTGTGACAGGTAGGCTGATAAGCCCACCGAGCAAAGCCTTCCCAATAGCCTTCAGCAAGGGAAGGTGATCTCATTATGTATGGCCTCTGTCTTGAGTCTCTGGTGCAAAGTTCCTCCCAATTTCTTCACACTCTGGGACTTATTTATGAGAGCCCTGTGTCACTTTTACACAATGTAAAGAGGTACATGCGTGATGCAGGGCTCTCACAAAGATTTATGAAGCCGAGCGAAGCCATCCTGCGTGGCTTTAAGTGGCCTCATAAATCATGAGTAAGGCGATGCATCACAAATCACTACGTCACCTTACTCTGTGCCAGGGAAGCATTCCATGGGCATTACAGTGGGTATTCTCATGCAAAGCCCAGGAATTTGACTCAGCCCCAGCCTGGGGAAGTGCCAAATCCATACACCTCTGGACGTGAGGCGCAACGAGGAGAAATATGTTAATTTCTCCTCGTTTTTTCCTCTTTGCATGTGTGCTGCATTTTGCAGTACACATAGAAAGAGGAAAAGGCCTCGTAGGGCTGTTTTTGTGCAGGAAGGTGCTCCTTCCTGCACAAAGACAATCCTGCCTGCAATGGAGGCACCCTTGCACCATGGTGCAAGGGTGCCTACATTGATCCAAGGTTGCTGAACCGGCACCAGCGCAGGCAGATAGGGCAGGAAGGCACTGTATTGCTTAAATACGGCTCATTCCTGCCCTTTCACTTTGGCGTAGGGAAGAACAGCAAAGTGCAGTGCTGCACTTCCCTATGCCAAAATGCCATTAATGAGGCCCTCTGTTCTTAGTTCATATAACGTATCAGATCATTATTGAATCCTTTAGAGTAAACAATTAGCAGAAAATGCCTTGGCACCCTGTCACTTATTTATATTTTATGGAATCATGCTTTTAACCCCTTCGGTGCTCACGACGGCCCCCGGCCGTCACGCGTCACGGTGGGCGTGTGCGCACGACGGCCGGGGGCCGTCCGAATCCCGCCCACTAATAGAAACGCCCGCACAGCGCGAAAATTCGCCGCGCACGCAAGGGGTTAAAAAAAAGATAAATAAGCAAGAAGAAAAATTATCACCTTCCATGAAACCTTGCTCATTGTTTAAAACAACTTTAAGAACAAAGAATTATATTCACACAAAATAATATGAATATATTCAGGCAGACTTGATTATCACACTGCACTTTTACATTTCAATAACCAACATATATAAAATTCAAAAAACACGGAAAGCTTAAAGTACAAAAACATGATAATTATCATTATGTCTTTATTATGTTTCCTCAAGGGAGCTTCAGAGAGTAACTATTTGTCTCTGTAACTTTTTAGAATTGTGTCCCACTCAAACTGTGGCCACACATCAGGAAAGGGACACGCCGTTATGTGCTACTGTAAGGCACACACACACCCCTGGTGATGTTTCTGTTTGGGTGGGTGGCTACTAGAGTTTGTATCCTCATGCAGACTGCATAGCAAGGGTTTGCTGACCTAAGGATCATCCACCCCGTAAAAAGCTGCTCTCTATACAAATTGTAAGCTGATTCACTCATTTGTGTCCCCCCTGGTGGGAGATCCAGGGGGTTGAGAATGAGAAAAGTGGGAATAAGGTGGTATTTGAGCATACAACTTTTTGGAATCCGGTGGTTAGCTTTCATTTTGTACCTTGACTGTCACTAAGGACTGCTTTAATTTATTTCCACCTGGGATAAGCATGAGCAATTATTATTTCTGAAACTGAGGCAGCATGTCATGCCAGAGTCTTTGATAAACAGGACTTGCTACCTGGCTACAAAGCCTGCTGAAAATCAAACTTCCCATTATGCATGGGTTTCAGCCAATTGTTTAAATCAACCAAAAGGACTGCGGAGTTGCATTGCAATATCGTCGCTTCAACATTGTCATATGACAACGTCTTTTGAATCATCGGACAACACTAAGGATTCCAACAGGCCTCATATTTTGTTTTTTTCAAAGAGCATGCTGCAGGTGAGCTTTTTGGGCTATTTCCCATGGCTGAAATCTTCAAGGTAAGCTTTGAATATTTTACCAGATGATGGCAAAGACCAAGACCCCTCCAATATGAACCAGAAAACCAGTGCTTATGCGTTCTACTGATATCATTATGCTTTTTTGGCTTTTGCTGATTTAGTCGTACTGCATTATTTTATGCTTTTTTATTGCATGAGATACAAAGAATACAACTTTGATGTGTGACCATTTGTACTATCCTTTCTAATTGTAGTCTACAGCAATTATGTAGGGGACACCTATCTTCTTTGGATCAATGCATGATGATCCACCAAATTCCAGTGCTCCAGGAAGATTAATCAGCAGCCCCTAGCTCAGCAAAATACTTAATTGAATGAAAGAGGCCTTATCTCCTCTTCTGTCATTTCAGTGTCCATGTCTCCTCTTTTCAGCTTCTGCAATGTTAATAATCCACTTCCACTGTTTGGAAAAACAACTTCACCTCCATCTCGTTTAAAGACAAGGCCAAGGGTATACAAAATGGATCCCCCAGGCCGAACTACTTTGGTTCATTCACTCACATCATACACGTATCACGCAGCCAATACAAACATGCACATCATACATTTGAGATGCTAGCACTAGTAGCCAGCTATGTGCATTGAAGTGCAACCTTACACAAGTGGGTAGATAATATTTTGAAATTATGTGAATTTTCATTGCCAGTGTCAATCTTTTTAATGTTTTCATACCATATGACAATGTCTTGACATTCTTTCCAATATGTCACCTTTACTATCTGGGTCATGTTTACGGATATGTGTGGTCACTCTTACATGGGTACTGTCATCTATGTCATGTGTGACCAATCTGTGTTACTCAGCTTGGATACATGTGTCGTGCAGAGGACTTGGTGAAAGACTTTTATGGCACTTTGCAAAGTCAAGCACTCTCCAGTATCCTACTTTACCTTGAGATATTGCCGCAACATAACATATGACCTTTTTGTGGACACACACAGGCAATATAAAATGTGGAAGAGCAACAAGGGCTTCTTGTTTACAACTATGTGAATGTGAAAGTGAGAAAATAGAAGGTGCCAGTTCATAGACAATGATTTAAAGCAGTGCTTAATTTGTGCCGGTGGTTTCTGGTGCTTAGCACCGGCACTTATTTGTCAGGACCGGGTCTATTGAATTTTTCTCCCCGGAAGCAGTGGGCCCAGTAATTATTAAAAATAAAAGTAAAAGGAGATCGTAATCAGTAAAGAAAACTTGTTATGCTTTTATTCAATTTATATCTATCCTGCAGATGTTTGGGGGGAAATCTTCCACTCAAAAATGGCAGTCCTTTGCAACGAAATGAATGCATATGTCAGTCAGCAATGTTTTAGTTATTCTGGTTGTCCTTGATTGAGGGCCGGCCACTAGAGCCTAGTGTTTCTTCATCGCTGATTGTAGGATGGATGCTCCGTGGTGTCACCATTGGCCCGTAGGAGGCATCAGTCACTGGTGGCGGGAGGAGGAGGGGCCAGGCAGCAAAGGGTGTATGCATCTAGAGTCCCCAGCCATGTGGAACCTCTCCTGCAGAAGCCTTGCACAGCCTTGCTCCTGGGCCTCCTGGCTGCTTCCCAATCTCTGCCGGTTAGTAGCGCTCGCAGTTCACTGTATGATCTGAAAAACCATCCTGAAAACATTTCTGTAAGGATTGTCAAACAATTAACTTGTATGGTTGTTATGCGTATGCCTTCTAATGGCGCAATAGCTTTGAAAGTCAACAGTACACGAAGGGGTCTCCTGTTGAAAAAACTCTCCACTGAAACATAACACGCATTTTGTGTTTCAATAATAAGCTGCAGTTTTTTTCAAAAACTCTTACAATATTAGTAACACATTTTAAGTGCAAACAAAACAGTTCTCAGGGTTATGTATGGGGCTGAAAATGGAAACTATTCTCCGGAATCCTATAAAATGGGGGTCAATGAGTAGAAGCAGAATGGGGAGTGAGTCAAAAGGATTGATGTGGAAACTTTTACTTTTTTTAATTTCTGCCTCAAATAAAGTAGAAACAAAGACCCATCCAAATGTGTTAAGGATTCTATTTTGACTTACTAAAGTGGTCACAAACAGTCTGTATTTTAAAATGCTGCAGCTGCATAGATCTTTGTGTACCCAGCCCGTTCCCGGGTACAGTAGTTAAAATAAGGTAACGGGTGGTCTGTGCGTTTGCTGGTGACATCGGTATGCAGTCTTGTTATAGGATTGACTCATTGTGAAATAGCACACAACATAGTTCTGTTGGTGACTGCTTATCTTCTGGAGAATCTTGGCTGTTACGTTATGTCACAAGCTGCTATCCTTTTAGCTTAGAGAGTTTTGAACCAGCATCAAGAAGCTGCACTCAAATTGGAAAGCATACGTTTAGAACCGCACTGTCTTTTATAATTCTAAGTTTGTTAAAAGGGCTTCCTTTGGGTATTAATAACCACTTATTAGAAGTGCTATCTAAGTGGTGATTAGTGTAATGACTCGAATGGATACATGCATACAAAATTCTTGCTGGACAGATATACCTCCTATGTACAGAGATCAAAAATTTAAAACCCTCCTGCCAAATAATAGTTTATCTCGTAAACACTTGTGAAGTGACAAACTGTGTCTTTGCTTCCTAGATGGCATTGACATCAATGTGTCAAGCACGTTTAGCCTCCAGCCAAGATGGGACTTGACCAAAGTAGTATTCATGGCCGTTTAAGTGAGTCATACCTGTCCTGTTTGGTTCAGGTGTCCGCCTGGTGTGGACATTGGTTGTAATTGCCAATGCTTGATGGCCGCAATGTTTAACTCTTTTTTTTGTGGTCCATTTTCTATTTCCAACATCCCACTATATTGTCTCTGCCTCTGAACAGAAGCAGAAGCTGAGGTATAACCAGAGGTGCAGCTGAATCCCTTTGCGCCTGTGTCCGGGTGTGGTGCTGCATTCGGGGCCCAGTGCTTGAGCAGCATGGTAATATACGCTGTCTCTGCATCTTTAATTGGAATTCTGTTTGTGTGGACTGGGAGTGCTGTGCTTGCTCATGAGACGGCAGGGGTACCAGGCAAGTGGGGGAGTCTTACACTCTTCAGGTGTGTATTTTTTACATTTTTATCTACCACATGCTGCATGAGCACCTGCCATGTATATGTACTTGTTTGGAAAGTCTGATGTATGAATTTCACATATGCTTGTATGCATTGTCCTGTGCTTTGTGGTGACTGTCAGCTAGCAGCAGCAGTGTAACAAAGTCAGACAATAAAAAGTGAATTCTTGCATGATTCTGGGAACGTGCATTTAAATTCTAATACTTGAGCATGTCGTTCTGGGTGACCAACAGCTGGGCATCAGACAGGGCCGGCTTTTATGGTGGTGAGCACCTGATGCTGAGTTCTGGGGCGCTGAGTTGGGGGGCACTGTGTTAGGAATCAAATAAAATGGATTCAAAGTGCCTGCTGCAGAGTTCCTTGTGAGTTCCAGCAGGATTCAGGCAACAATAAAAATGTCAAGATAACGCTGCATACTGGTAATTATATGTTATGTTCCTGCTGGAGAGAGGAATCATAGTTTTGTCTAGTGGTAGGTTTGACTGTACCTCATAGGGTTAATGTGCCTTCTGCAAAGTATAAGTACCATGCAGATGACAGAACTGTATTTATGTGAATAGGTCAGTGGGTTTCTGTTTTTGTCACAGATATCTTTTTATTACTCGCTGTTCTTAAAAAAGTGCGTGTAGAAGCCTCTCTGAATGGAGTTGAATGTCGGACTTCATTTTGAGATAGGTGGCAGTGGGATTTTGTGACTTATAGCCTGATCATGTAATAGAACTATTTGTTTGAAGCATGGGAGCCTGATCTCCATCAAAGCATAATCCCAATGGTATAACTGACACTTTATTATCTTTTAGCAGGAATACCTTTTGTGGTGCCACTAAACATCTTTTGATGGCATAAAACCTGAACACAGTTAAAGAATCGCTATTGTGTATCTTGGACAGCACAGCTATGCATTGATGAGACAGGCCAAGACTAATATAGCCCTGTCACCCCTCAACTTTACATAATTAATTATATTTAGTAAAGCAGAGGTGTACTCTTTTCTTGCTCTCCCTCAGTATCTGCTTTTCTTCCTCCTCTTCACACCTCACTCCTTCCCTTCGCTCCATTTTCCCTTCACCTTCTGCCCTACGTCCGTGTTTCCTCATAATCGTCTCCTCCCCTCATTAACTGCTTTTCATTTTTCACCTTCCCATCTTTCCCTTCCACTCCCCTTTCACGCACTCCCTGCTCTCTGCTCTTCTTCCCTTGCCTTTCTCCTCTTTCCACTTTTCATTCTCATCATGTTCCACTCCAATCTTCCACTCCCAATCTCTGCTTTCCCCACTTCTCTTCACATTCTTTGTCTGCCTTCAGACCTCTTCTCCTTCCTCACTCTCCCTTTTTAGTTTTTCCTTCTTGCACATATCTTTATATCCACTCCATGAATCTGTGTTTGATCTCAGGGTCATACATTTAATTCTTGGTATGGCCACTCAGTCTTACATCTTTCTTAAGTCGATAAACTTAGTGTCATTGAGCTTCATAACAACATTTATAATTCAGTGTCAAGGCCCCCACTGGTGAGTATGTGCTTTACAAACATACATGGTGTGTTAAGGACATAGAAATTTATTTTAATCTTTTGTTTTTCAATTTCTTTACAATATTACAGTCATCATTCCCTCTGTCCCTGCTTGACCCAGATCCTTTCTTAACTTCAACCCATCTTTTTCCTTTCCATCTTCTCTCCTCAGCACCTCCACGGTGCCTCCTTCCCTCTTTCGATTCTTACTTCCTTACACTCTCATTAATTTCCCATCCTTCTTTCCTTGGTGCATTTCTTCCATCTTCCTCCATTTGTTCCTTACTTTCTTTTTTTCCTGCTACTTCCTTCATCCCTTCTTTAATTTCTTCCTTTCTTATCCTTAACCCTTCCTTCTGCTTTTTTTCCTCCTTTCCTTTCTTCTTTCTATTTATCCATCACACATCTTTCACTTCCTTTCTCCCTCTAACCCTTCATTTCTTTCTTTCCCATTATTTTCTTATTTCCTCCGTTCATCAATTACTTATTTATTTCCTTACTCCAGTGCTCCTCTTTCTGCTTGCATTTGTTGCTGCCTTCTTTATCATATTCCTTCCTTCATCCTTCCTTTCTTTTAAACTGCATAGTACAAGCACATTTTCTTTAGTTTGCAAAGCTGCCTCAAGTCCTCAAATGACCTTTCCTAAAGCTGCTTGTTTTTAAAATTACTCACATTCTCTAATTTGAGTTCACTTTTAAGTTGTTGTCATAGGCTTCCCATATGTTTTGTTATATTGATTTGGTATTCAGGTACTTGAGCAGGTGTGAGGTCTCTGAGGTGTTGAGGCTTCTTGCGCAACTCAAGGAGTGAGAAGGTGGCTCTGATGTGTTGAGGCTTGTGGATGTGGTCAGAGCCAATTAAGGAAGTGAGTGGAGCCCTTGGATGAAGTGGGCAGAGCTGGGGTGAGTGGGTGTGGCATCCTAAAAAAATTAGAGCACCTGCACTCAATATTTTACAAATTAAGCGCAAATGTAAAATTATTTGCGATGGTGAGGGTGGTACCCCAGTTCCTTGATTAAGAGGTACACTACATGTTTTTTTTATTTAAACTTGAAGGTTTATCATTCTCTAGGGTACATCTTTATGTCGGTAGAAAAAAAAGTCAATACTACTTTCAGAACAAATGAATAAATGTTCTTGCATAGGCCACTCATTAAAATGAAACATTTCTAGGCACAGGTGGCCACTGAGGCACGCGTAGATTAAGATATTTGTCCGATGTCTCTAAAACGTCCAAATGGGGAAGCTGAGATTGATATCCAGGCCTGAAATTACATAATCAACTTATACAGTAGATGACATCTCTATAAAATATTAACAAATAATACATTTTCCACCATTTTTATATTTGCTTCCTTCAGTGACAAAAAGCAACCTTCTTCATCTAAAAATGTTTACTATTTGAGTGTAGGAAACAGAGGGTTAGCCCAAATATATATTCTATCTTTTTATATTAACATCTGGCAACCGTGCATGTCTGAAAACCTAGGATTTACTGAAAACATAGAAAGTTTGGTTTCAGGTAAAACTGATTCCCTCGGTTATTCTTTCTACTCATCTTATAGAAAAATATATGAATTATCATGACAATTATACTTACATTGCTCTGTTTCGCCTCTATCTATTGCCTGCTCAATAATAATAAGAAAAAAATATAAATTACCTTGGTAAATGAGAACGCTCTCTATCTGTTTATTGTGCAAATGCCTTGAGAGAGATTTAGCATACACTTTTGTTTGATAACATTTCCTATTTTCTCAGTAATGAAAGGTATGTTCGCTTCATTGCCCCTATTCATTCCTTTGCTTTGCTCCACCAATTCCATTTTTGTTTGTGCTCACTATCTGACTGCATAAATTAGGAGAAGAATTCTCCGTCGTCTTTCTCAGTAACAGAGTTTAGCTCTTCTATGTGGAACATTAATAAGAAGTTTTGCCTATGAATATATGTATAAAATAGAAATGATGACCTAATGAAGCATGACATAGTGATTAAAAGTCAAGATGCCGATGGCGTTGATAGTAAAAATAAGAACAGAAATGTATATAGTTTTTGGGACTTTAGCAAACCAAGCCATCTACAGATAGGATCTGTAGTTCATTATTGTAAATTAGCTTTTAGATGACCATGTGCAAGTATTCCCATAAAACATGGATGAATACGAGTGAATTGTATTTTGGTCAGTTCACAGCACTATGAGTTTGACCAGCAGTATAATTAATTTTTAAAACAAGGCACCCCTCTTGAATGCACGCCTTGTGTATAAATATTGTATTGTACTGTGTGCTTTATATAGCGCTTTTACCCCTGACGAGGTCATGATTTGCAACAGATTCCTGGGCTCACCTTTGATTCAATGATGATGTCAACAAGTAATATGCTATATATGTCCATCTAGGAGGAACAGAGACCCCAGCCCTCAGATCTATGAAATATACTGAGTCTACCTGGAGCAACAGAAGCCCAACACTTGGCAACACTGTTTGGCAAGGTTGAAATATTATACGGACACCACCCAGAAGCAACAGTGGCCAACCCCTGAAGCACTTTTATGTATCCACTGAAAACTACACAGAGATCATGCCTGGATCCCCTGGAGGCACTGTTAAGCAACCAAAGAATAATATACGCAGTACACAAAGGAACATGCAGTGGGCAATAGAATAGGCTCTGAGGAGTCCATTCAGGGGAGGGAGGGATGCACACTTTACAATGTGCATTATTTTGCATTAGGCACAATTTCTGGGCTCTGAAGTCCACCCAGGAAAGGTTCGAGCACAGTTCTTTTCAAATGTGGTATTATGGGGTGAGACACAGAGAAGGCAAAATAAATGAAGCTGTGGAAGGCATACAATTATATTAGTAAACAAGAAATGAGGAGAAGGGGTGAGGCATCAGGAAGTAAAAGGGGAGAGTGAAATGGGTCAGAGATTCTGACCCAGGGCTCTTCCAGCCCCTCACAGGACCAAACATGGGAACCTGCCTCACTTGCCAATGAGTGGTAAGTCAGGAGGGAAGACCATTAGCGATTCTGCCAATTGTAGGTGTTACATTTAAGCAGGGCTGGACTGGCTGTAGCGGGCACCAGGCGTTTCCCCGGTGAACCGCCAGGGTGGGGGCCGATTTTGGGCCCCTGGGGCCGTTTCTGTTACAGGGCCGCTTTTGCAGCATAGCTGCAATATCGGTCCCTGTAACAAAATCGGCCGAAACCGGCCCAGGCAAACAGCTCGGTCGCACCCCCAACCCCCCCCACCCCCAGGGAGGGGGGGAGGGCAGCCGAGCACTTTGCCAGGGCCGGTTTTGGTTCCCAGTCCGGCCCTGCATTTAAGTGGGCAAGAATTGATTGTTTTATTTGTTCATTTAACTCCCCCCAACACCAAGCAAGAAGTATATAGTGGTTGTGGTGGATCATGCCTCCAAGTATCCAGAGGCGGTACCTCTGAGTAGCAAGGCTGCAAAAGTTGTAACTAGGGCTCTCCTAGGGGTCATTTCTGCATTAAATGTAAGCGTTGTATGGTGTCAGTATACTAAATTGCTCCTCCCTGAGCGACTTTTCTATCGCAATTAAGTTTCATTCAGGAACCTAGTTTTGTCTCTGTCTTTCTTTTTGGATTGATGTGGCAGAGTCAGGTGTCCTTTAGCAGCCCTGCTCCTTTAACAGAGTCTAGTTGGAGTCTTTCATCCATATTATCCACAGGTGCTCATCCTCAATCAGTGGGGTATTTCCCAGTTTGGTGTATTTTTGTTATTTGAGCTGTTTCCATGCCTTAAGGCTCCATATTGTCCAATAATATTCCCAGGTCATCTTGGTCTTGAGATTCCCTATTCTTGTTTTCCACTGTAATAAGAATAGTAGCTGATTTTAGCAGCTCCCTGTAGGTGTCCCACTTATTCAGATGGGATGTAGTGCCAGTAATCGTCTTTGTTTCACCATTGTGCCTTTGGAAAAGTTTGCTGAAATTAAAATATTTTGATTCTTGTGTAGAAACGGGCCTTTATAATGCCTTACCACATTAAGATCTGTATATTGTTGATGTCTGAGAATACATTCCAGGATATGACATTGAGGGGCTTATGTGTTGTGTGTCTTAAGCTGATTCTGTGTTCTCTTTAATATTCTAAAGTTTGTGCAAAGGTAATGCCCATCAGTTTTGTCAGTAAAGACCCAAGGAAAGAAAACATCTCATCTTCTTCCAGTTGCTCCAGGATCCCAAAATTCTTATATTGCTTCAGCAGCTCCGGTTCTCCAAGTCCACCACCTTACTGCACAGGTAGCACAGATTGTGTTCCCAATCAAGGGACTTGGCCATCTGTTCCAGCTTTGATTCTGTTGCTGTGATTCTTCGTGTTGCTGTTTCCAGTCTCTTTGGAAATTCAAAGTATCTATATGCATTGTTTTGGTTTCAATATTAGTCTATCTGCTACTTTCTTGAACTAAGGCTATGAAAAGTTTCATTGTTGTTAGTTTCCAGAGCACCATATCTGTTCTGGCATCTGCCATTAATGGAGTATCCTGTATGGTCTGTCCTTTTTTAGTCGATTGTTTGAGAGCTTCCGAGAATGTAAACTGTGAAATTTGTGATGCAACATATAGGATCGCACTGTCCCAATGGAAGTTGAAGGAATTACTCCTCCTATATCATAGCACACCTAGGCCCACATGTACTGTACTTTTGTGATATGATGTGTCACTTTTGTGCCACACACCTGATGCAAATTAAAGTTTGACATTTATTAAGGCATGCAAAGCCACTTTACATGGATTAGTAAATACAAAGTAAACGAAGGCAGCGATTAGCACTGCCTTGTGTTTAACCCTGGGCGTTAAAATCCGCTCCGCTCGCGGAGTTTGTGGATTTTTGGCAACTCCGCGTTCCGCGTAGAGCGCGGAGTTACCGAAAACTCTGCGATCCGCAGTGGAGCGGAGTTTATTTCTTCTTCGCGCTTTCAAAATGCGTTTTCGCGTGCGCGGTAGTGACTTACCGGGATCCCTACATTCGCCGACAAGATTTCCTATCCGTTCGCGTGCGCCACTTGATTTTGGTAGCTGGCCGCACGATCCCGCGAGAGTGTGCGATCGCGAACACGTCATTCGGACGAGCCATCGGACATCCGGCGGAAGTTCCATGAAGCTTGCGATGCCGAACACGCAGAATTTGCAATCTGGAGAAGAATATCTCTCGAGCAGCATAAAACCTTCTCGAAGATCTTGATTTGGAGGAAAAAAACTCCTCAAATTGACATTTGGCTGTACTTTTTTGTGCAAGGAGTTCTTTTTCTTCTTTTACTTTTTTTTTAAGGGGAAGGAAGTGCCCCAGAGTCTCCAACTTCCTGTTCCTGTCCAACAGGCTCCTCCCAGTGCTTTGTCCATGTCCTGTTCACTTTTCATTTGGATTTGGAGCTGGAAGGATCACTCTTTGTGCCTGCTGCATCATATATCATTGGATTTGAGGACTTTTGGATTTGAGATTTTACAAGTAAGTTGGAGAATTGGTGTTGTTTGTTTAATTGGGGAATTGCGCCTACATTTTTTTGTACTTTTCATCGTTTTTTAAACTTTATTGTTGTGGGGCCTAGTTGTTTTTCTTTGTATGTAATTTTTCTACTAGTTTTCAGCCAGCAGGCCCAGAACTACTCATGGGTGCATGAAACAACTGTTTCTGTGGTGTCTGTTGAATTTAAACATCATTTAGGGCATGGATGGCATTGGATTGAAGCTTAGTAGCGCCGAGCACCTGTCTGGGAGTAACAATCACATAATATAAGATTTTTAAACATAGGTTACGTGCATGTAAGCAGCAGTAGCAATATAACACAGAACAGAAGAACACAAAGTAGTAATATTAAATAGCTACTCACCAAGCCCCGGGACCTCAACACCTAGCAGGTCCAGCAGATCCTGCTCCCGGTCCAGGATATCGGACCACCGGTGCGTCAATTGGTTATGGGTGCGCCCGGACCCCAGAGCAGTGAAACACTGCCCGGCGTACCCTTCCCCACCGCCAGTGATGCTCCCCGAGCCCGTACCCGGACCCAGGCCTGCCGTCAGCTGCCAGGGTTAAGGGGAGATGGCGCTGCACAAAAAAAAACAGTGCGGCCACCTCCGCCTCACTGAATAGGCGCTGAGGCTGCACCCCTTGTGGGCGCCGCCTTCCGCAAGGAAGGCGGTCGCGGCTGAGACTCCGGCTCTTGCCCTTACTCTTTGGCATGGTTCTGGGACAGGCAGGGGGCGGAAAAGAAAAGGTAGGAGCTAAGAAAGTAAGTAAAAGAAATTTAAAAAGCAAGTAGTATAAAAAGAGTGAAAAACGCAGTAAAAAACACACAAAAGTAGGAAAAACGCAAAATATAGAATCAGGAATGGAGAGGGATAGATAATAAATAAAATAGATCAAAAAAAAGTTTCTAGAAAGAAAGGATTGAAAAGATACAGGGAGGATAGAAAACCAGGCACCAGAACCATAGCAAAAAGTGAAAAACAAGATGGCCGTGCCCATTGGCGACCGCATGGGTAAGTTCGCGCGATATTTCCCCCGAGCACGCAAAAAGCGTCCCCGAACACGCAATACGCGTTCCCGAACAGGAAAAACGCATCGTGAACAGGCAGAAGAAGCAACTCCGTGTGCTCGTGGAACATCACGAAGCTCGCGGAGTTTTTTGCGACTTCACGGAATTCTGCGTAGCGCGACTACGCAAACTTCGCCCAGGGTTACTTGTGTTACTTTGAATCAGGAAGGAGTTACATGGGTGTTCCCATTAACCCATCCCTGTATTCTGATGCAAACTCAGATTTGCAAAGACTTGTACACCTGGGTTTGTGCCAAAATGTTGTGCCTACCTGACAGAGGCATAATAAGAAGAAATGTTCTTACATCTCCTTGTTACTTCCCCTTTCCTTTTGTGCTGTGTCCTTCATTCTGCAGGAATATGCCTCTATGGACTGATTTTGTGCAGGATGGTGGCCCTTCCTGCACAAAAACAACCATGTCCGTAACGCAGGCACCCTTGCACTATTGTACATGGGTGCCTGCATTGGCGCTAGGCAGCACACAGTGCACAAGTGCAAAGCCAGTGCAGAAATGCTCTATATCTTTGTAAATATGGCACATTTCTTCTCTTTCTGTCATGCAATGCAGAAAATTCCCTTGCAGCATTGCGTTGCATGAAATAATAGTAACTATTCCCCCTAGTCTCACAGCTCACACCAGTGCTAGCTGTTCAAATCTCAAAACAGAGAGGGCAGTATTTCAGTTGTGCTGCACTACTCTGGTAATATGGGAATTGAATAATCATCAAAGGGACCACCACTATGAGCCCTGTTCTCATTCAGTGTGCATTTCCAGGTACTCAGGTGCTGTCTGATGAATACCCTAACCTCTTTTATAGTTCACCTACTTGTTTATCTTCATAAGCAAAGCACATTTTGTTTAATATTTCCACTTTAGTCCATATTCCCATTTATACCTTAGCATGGGGGTATGCACTAAGTTGGCATACCATTCAATTGAGAGTTACAGTAGCTGTTCCAAAATTGTAGTTCAGCCTGCACGCCTCTCTGCATTTCCCCCCAGAACATTATTTTGCTTGCTTTTCCTGTCAATTCGGTCCTCACTGTTCCCCCAGAGATCAGCAAATAAGCTGCAGGTTATCAGTTCCATTGGACGGTCTATATTTCAATGTACCACCATCACCCTCCACTACGCACCCACCAATGTCTCTGCTCTCACACAAGTGATGGACGCCATGTTTCCAAAAGCTAAGTTTCCGGGCTCATGTCATCAATTCGCTGTTAGGTTCTGAGAACGCTCTGGGCCATTTCTTCCAATTTAGTCTGCTCAATAGACCTTTTTAGCAGCCTGATATGAAAAGGGGTTAGCAACAAATTTAAATCTTAAGGTACAGTGTGATGATTAGGACCACTTAATAAAAGTCTGAGTCATAACTTGAAGTCAGAAGGTTTATTACAAACTCAAAGTCAGACTCATATAATTCAATCTCAAGAACATACTATAAAAGTACAGTATTATCAAAGGAAGATGAAAGCGGTGTACAATATTGTCCTCAATAGCAAGGAGCTTGTAAGAATTTCTGTGGCAGCGATGTAAAAGATAAGGAATAGGATTTGATGAATAGATGAATGATGTCGCTCCTTCTCCCCATACATGGAAAATATTCATAACATCTACTAAACCCTACACGAAACTGAGGATAGGGGAAACCCTGTTGAATCAAGGAAGCAATAAAAGTGTCAGCTTCAGGACCATTGTAGAAGTTCTATAGGTAAGGAGTCATGCAAAGCATGAAGCCATACAATCAGAGATGACAAAAGAGGTCTGTACCTCTCTAAATCTAAAGGGAAACTGATCAAACTAATTAAAATACACAAAGAACATTCGAGAAATATGACCTCATACACATCATAGTACTTATTCAGTTCGCAAGAATTAACTTGGCACCTTTAACACTACTCCCTATTCCAGTCTCCGCTTCCAAGGTGTTCTTGGATTTTTCTTTGCCTCACTAGCTCTAAAATACAATGTGCTTTTTACTAACTAATCAATGCCTTTGGTCTGAACCTGCAGAGGAGAAAACATGCAAAAAATAACTTTCACGTTAGTATTCAATGTCTCAACTTTAAATTTAAGGTCCATAATCACACTAACTTAACAGTTTTCTTTAAATGAATATTAATTCTACACAGGGCTGGAATGGCCATGGCGGGCGCCAGGTGTGTTTCTAGTGGGTCGGAAGGGCGGGGCTAGTTTTTGAGCAGTGGGGGCCAGTTTTGTTACTGGGGCCAGTTTTGCAGCAGTGCTGCAATATCAGCCTCTGTAACAGAAGCAGCAGCAGCAGCAGTGCTAAAGCAGCCAGAAGCAGTGCTACAGTGGCAGCAGTGTTTCTCACTAGCACCTGCCCCCCCTGGGTCCAGCTGAATTGCCAGGGCTGGTTTGTGTTCCGAGACCGGCACAGATTCTACAACCTACATATAATCTAATAAGTGGTACTGTCTTCTTATGTGTGGCACAATAAACGAATACATGATCACAATTTATAAAGAAAGCATTAAACACATATATGGTTCATTCTCACGAATCCCTGGTGAATGCACTGCATTAAATACATTTTAGCACATCACCTTACAATCTAACCCTATAGAAGATTAATATCAGCAATCCAGATGTCTCTAAAAAATAGAAAAACATTAATATGCACACACACACATATGTCTCCAACACACAATAAATAAATCTTCTATACCTTTAGTGCACCATATCTCATTGGTATTATTGCATCACACAAGTACATCAGGCCAAAGATAAATATATATAGCCTAGCCAAACGAAAGGATGGAGCCAAAATTGTGCTACTCCAATCCCCTCTGATGGTGTTCAAGCCATCAAAGATTATAATCAGATCATTATCAGTTTAGACCAATCAAAACCTAGTGGTCTTGAGCAACTTTCGTCTGGACTCCTAAAGATGCTTCATATTATCATAATATCTGCCCGACCTTCTTCTAGCTCCACATCTGCTCTCTTTCTCTTCACTCTCTGCACTCCCTGTTTAGCTTGGGCATGCTGATACCCCTTAAGGAAAGCACAAAGGGCAAATGTCAAAAAAGGTTTCAAAATGGCATCCAAAATTGCACTTTCCAAGCTTTCAAACCAATGACCTATCGAAACAAACCCATTTCCAATAGCTTACCAAACACCTGTCTCTTTCAATTTTTTCAAATCCTTCGTCAACCCGGATATATTCTAAATATATTTTTCCAGGTCCTTACTTTCGTCTGGAATATAAGTACAGCATTGCTGAACTTTCAACATCTGACAGACTCCGCCCTCTTTTGTGAGCATAAGGTCTAATGCAAGATGGTTCTGTAAAACCATAGACCTTATCGCAAACGTCTCGGTGTTTACAAGTAATAAGGAATTTGCGGTACTAGTAGCCGATTTATCCACTACTGTAGACAGCTTTCTAATTTTGAGGTAATTCAGAATCACACCTACAGGCAGGATTATAGCGGATTATAGCACCAAAAATAGCTCCTACTATTTTTGCTGCAGTAGCATCTCGTTTAGTTCTGGATTTCTCTTCCCATACAGGATCATTAAAATGTTCCACATGATAAAGTTTTGGGAAAAAGGCCAAAATAACAGGTACCACGCCCTCCATGTGGAAATTTGAAATATGAATTTTCTTCACAAATAAAATAGACTCCAATAATCACAGGATCATGTCCCTCCAGGTATTGAGAATTTTTCCCTCTCGCTTCAAAAGTATGCTCACATTCGCTCTCTCCTAGAAACAACTGATCTGTATAACTTTGATCAACATGTAGACATACCTTTCCTTTGTGTGTCCATTCTAAAACTAAAGCAGGTACGTTTCCATAGTTGTGATGTTCAATTTCTTCGCTCCTCCACTTGTGCTTTTTAAGATCTTTATCAGTTTCAGTTTGAGACTTTTAGTCTCTCCATCTATACTCTACCAAATCCAAAAATGTATTTTCCACATCTGACATCAAACAAGTCAAATTATGTCTATGTGCATACTCTGGGCTTCATTTACGAGGTTTTGGCACAAGGCAGTGCCACAAGGAATTTTGCTGCGCTGCCCTGCATCAAAAGAAAAGGGCAGGAATGTGCTGTATCTATGAGATACGGTGTATTCCCGTCCTTTTCCTCAGTGCAGGGGTTACAGAGATGTTAAGGCACCGCTTGGATGAGGGTGAAACTGTGGCACTCATAGATCTCATCGCTGCCTTTGACACAGTGTCTCACCATATTATTCTGGGGGAACTGCGGACACTGGGTCTTGATGGAGTGGCCCTGGAATGGTTTCGCTCCTTTCTTAAGGATGCAGAATGCAGTTGCTAGGCTTCTCTATGGCCTTCCCAAGTGCACCTCGGTCTCCAGCATTCTTCGTGGCCTACACTGGCTGACTGTGTCGAACCGTATCAAGTTCAGAGCCCTCTGCTATATGTTCAGGGTTAAATCTGGATCTGCTCCTAAATACCTCAGGGATTTAGTCCATCTTTACCATCCCTCCCGGCCCCTGAGATCCGCTCTGCAGACTTGGTTTGTTGTACCAAAAACCCGACTGGCTCACATGAAAGCTTGTTCTTTTTCCTACTTAGGACCGATTCTATGGAACGCCTTGCCAGCTGCCTTGAAAGATCAGCATCCTTCCTGGCTTTCAGTAAGGGGTGGTGTTAGAATCTGACGCATTCCCAGGCTTACGATTCCTCGTAAATCTGGGAATGCATCAGATTCCATGGGTGTTACTTGGGAACACCCACAGCAACACCCATGGAATGGCCCATTCCCTCAGTGTTCTGCATTAAAGGTGCACATATTTTCAAGGACATGCAAAGAAAAGCCACGCAAAGTGGCTTTGTGTGGCCATGTAAACATGCTATGGCATATCGCGCCTCCAGAGCATCAGTGCAAAAGTGCTGCGAGGGCCCTCGTAAGTGAGGCCCTCAGTATCTAGTGACTTAAAGGATACAAAATATTTGCCTGCAATCTCTGCACCTTTAAAATAAGGATTCATATTTAAGTGTTTGATAAGGGGAACTTGTGAGAGAACTACATCATAATTCGAAAAATTATATTGAAAACTACTTTCTCCATAAAATATACTTAATAGAAGACTACAGAAAATACCATAGGTCAGAGGGAGATGATGATAAGTAATTCCCGCAAGAGGCTGCTACGCTGGTTAGGAAGATTTAACACGAGCAGTTTGGAGAAAAAGGATAGAGTAATCTGAAAAGTAACTACAACAATATAAAGAAATCAACCTGTCTAAAAATACTATAACATGTGCCCGTTAGGGTCACTCCAATAATTCAAACAAAGCTGGGCTAACACAACAAAATCTTACAAAAATATAAATTTTTATTTTCATTGATAATATTCATATAATTAATCAGAGTTCACAAAAACAAAATTAGAAACATATATATAATATTACATACTCAACATATGAATATAAATATACATACGGTCCCACACAAACGCATTCAATACCAACAATCATTCAAAATTTCATACACACTCAAACATTCCAACCAATCATCAACATATTAACAACAAATAGATCCACACAATTATAAAATGATAACGGATCCTATACAGAAGGTAGGTATTAGCAAAGAAGGGGCTCTCGTGCATTCTCTTGATTAAAGATAGAAGCTAGGTCCGGGAGCACAAGGTCGTACAGCGCCAACGCGGCGTTTCGGTGTCTAACCCAATGTGGGTCACACCTTCATCAGGGCAACCAGATGTATATGTGGGACACAAGAGAGAAACCACCTAACAAAATACAAAGGGGGAAGATAAGAATAAGAAACAATCTACATATCAATGCGGAACATGTTTATACAATATAGTTCATCATATCAATTTTGTATATAAATACAATTCAGAAAAAGATTTTTTATCAATGTTAGCCATAGAACGCAGAACATTAGGATATAAATAATTGATCCACTTTAAATATCAATAATTGAATAGAGAAAGGGAGGGGAACGTGCACCAAGATAGAGTGTATCCAATAGCAAAAGAAGATTCACCCAAAGGTTCTGTGAGAATAAATAAAGTGAAGTGACATCCATAATGCCAAGAAAGACATATATACATAGATGTAAAAACAAAATACCTTAATACAAATAATCCAAATCAATAAGTGGAACAATCAGAAATGCTTATTGAGACCAGCTCAAAGACGAATATCTATGGAGATAGAGATGAATGAAAAATGAAAATCTATACAAATTGGGGGAAGACACATTACATATAACTATAGGGCTCATTCATTGGATTTTCTCTATGAACCTTGATTGTTGTAGATAAAGTGTTTTTTGTGCAATTTTGATTTTTCCATATTTTTTATTATCTGTCTACATTCGGTTGCTCATCTTTAACTTAGGTCCTGATTTTGGGATTGATGTATGTCTCCTTACTCTTTTATATCTTAGCGATATATCCGCGTTTGCCCCAAATTTATAACTATATGAGCCTATCCCCTGTTACCATAGATTATTCCCAACTTGTTCCATCATGGCCGCCGGTATATAATATGAGCTGGACTTATCTGTTAGTCCTTTTTTGTGGTTTAGCGCTCTGTTAGAATGAAGATCGTAGCTCCACCCCTTACGCTGGGCGTCTATACGTGTATCGCGCCCGTATAAACAGGGATAAGCTGTGCTCACTTTCCGACAAATCCCCAGGAACCGCTTGCTTCGCTTGCCGTCTGATGGATCTATGCCGCCGTGCTATGTATCTCGAAAACTGGTGAGTTTTTAGACCCCCTCGCCAACCTTCTTTCATCCTTATATCAGTTTATTAGCTGAATGCTTGCTCTAGTCTGAGGCAGTCGACAGTTGGGTTAACGGCCACAGTTTACTAGAGGCCCGGATGAGTTGTTACGATTATATCGCCTTAAATTGATTGCCCCGACCTAGTCGGGTCGCAAACTATTTTTCCTCTGTCCTCCATCTAATTTCTTTGTAATATAGGATTTTATGTTGGAGGTAGGGCCGTGAGGTCTTTCCCTTTATAGAACAGACCAGTTGGGCTGAAATATCGTATCTTGTATTTATCTACTTAGCGCCATGTTAGCGCTGATATTTTGGCTTCTTTCTATGGTATCTGTCTTAGGGAATGGATAAAAACCACATTAGACCTATAATCTTTTCCTTCTTTAAAATATAATATCCATATGCCTCTGTTTGACTTTTACGAACCACTTCTCCTGATCTAGATTTTGATCTATTGTGGTTCTAGATTGAGCTGAACTGGAGCCTACTTAGTACGGATGAGCCTTCTTGCATATGGACTTGGAAAACCAGGATCCCGTTTTTTATTACGTGTTGGAACCGTAGGAATCCGTCCATACATCTACCATGCAGTATCCCTGCTAGGTAAGAGTGGCCTTATGGTGTCTCCCCCGGGGGGGTTTTCTAACGCAGACTACCTACTTGAATGAGCCCTATAGTTATATGTAATGTGTCTTCCCCCCAATTTGTATAGATTTTCATTTTTCATTCATCTCTATCTCCATAGATATTCGTCTTTGAGCTGGTCTCAATAAGCATTTCTGATTGTTCCACTTATTGATTTGGATTATTTGTATTAAGGTATTTTGTTTTTACATCTATGTATATATGTCTTTCTTGGCATTATGGATGTCACTTCACTTTATTTATTCTCACAGAACCTTTGGGTGAATCTTCTTTTGCTATTGGATACACTCTATCTTGGTGCACGTTCCCTCCTTTCTCTATTCAATTATTGATATTTAAAGTGGATCAATTATTTATATCCTAATGTTCTGCGTTCTATGGCTAACATTGATAAAAAATCTTTTTCTGAATTGTATTTATATACAAAATTGATATGATGAACTATATTGTATAAACATGTTCCGCATTGATATGTAGATTGTTTCTTATTCTTATCTTCCCCCTTTGTATTTTGTTAGGTGGTTTCTCTCTTGTGTCCCACATATACATCTGGTTGCCCTGATGAAGGTGTGACCCACATTGGGTTAGACACCGAAACGCGCGTTGGCGCTGTACGACCTCGTGCTCCCGGACCTAGCTTCTATCTTTAATCAAGAGAATGCACGAGAGCCCCCTTCTTTTGCTAATACCTACCTTCTGTATAGGATCCGTTATCATTTTATAATTGTGTGGATCTATTTGTTGTTAATATGTTGATGATTGGTTGGAATGTTTGAGTGTGTATGAAATTTTGAATGATTGTTGGTATTGAATGCGTTTGTGTGGGACCGTATGTATATTTATATTCATATGTTGAGTATGTAATATTATATATATGTTTCTAATTTTGTTTTTGTGAACTCTGATTAATTATATGAATATTATCAATGAAAATAAAAATTTATATTTTTGTAAGATTTTGTTGTGTTAGCCCAGCTTTGTTTGAATTATTGAGTGACCCTAACGGGCACATGTTATAGTATTTTTAGACAGGTTGATTTCTTTATATTGTTGTAGTTGCTTTCCCCTGTCCAACCTGTCTATTATCAATCTTCAGGGGCCCCCTTATTAGTGGTTAATCTGAAAAGTACACATCAAAGACGCTGCGCGTTTTATACGTCTCAGAAGAGGTGCATAGCGGTCTTCATTTTTATCTTTGAAGCATCAACAGTAGCAAGTTGAAAGAACTGTCTTTCTTCTTTTTTTATTTTAAAAAAAGTGATACAGAGTTGAGAGATTTATTAATCCTCATACACAAGTTTGCAAGGATTATTTCCTGTAGTTTTTATTGGATGTGTCAGATGATTTTCCTACAGATCCAGTATTTCGTGTGGGAGACATTGTTTCTTGTCCTGAGGAAGGTGGTGTTTTAGCAGTGATACCCACCGAAACGCGTCGACGCAACTGTTTGAAGGCATACTGTAGATTGTGAAGACATTTTCAGACATTCTCTGAATTTTTATGTTTAAAGTTCTCTGTGTAATAATTATACGTTGAAATATTGATCTTGATCTAATGTACTTGCCTTCATTTTCTTAATTAGAAACCATCTTTTCTTGCAGGTTCTCCCTATGATCATGTTTCTGTATTTAATATCTGTAATATTTTAACTTATATTTTTTAGATTGTATGACAATTCAATGTATTTGGCCATATGTTTGATTAATTTTAATAAATAATTTTATCATTATGAGCACTTGGCCTTTGAGGGTGGTGGTGTTTTGTTCTGGTGATATATTTGCTGTGATGAGTGTCTCTGCCGTGTTGTATTAAGCTGCCTAAAGGGGATTTCTTTCTGACTACGTTCTTCTAAAAGACAACCTTAGGCTCCTTCAGCTCTCTTAAGCCTCCATACTCTTCTTTTTTTCCCTACAAAGCCTCTAAAATGTCTTTATAATTAACAGTTCTAGTTCACTCACTATCAGTCCCAGTATGAAATGCTTTAGTTCATTAACTAGTGCAGGAAACTCGTTTAAATCTAAAAAGGGAAGTTCAGCCACATCTAAGATAAGATGTGTCAAGGCACTCCATCTTGATAACAAAGGAAGTTCAAAGGTAAGTTAATCTGGAGATCAAGTTCCCAAAGATTCAATTGAACTTTCACAGTGATGCCAAAATTCCCACAGCTCATTCTCCCTGTCAGTTGCAAGAACGTATGTCCATTCAGGAAATGAGTACCTCTGGTAGGACACTCGCTTCGACCTCTGTGGTTGTCTCTTCTCCTCCTTCACTCAGGTCGGAATCCTCTATATCCTCTGGGATATCTGGGAGATCACTTTCTCCTTATGGAACCAGTCTTCCTCTCTCCTGCCTTCTCAGCCAATGTTCTTCTGCTGCCCCTCACGGTTCTCTAGCACAAGGCCCTTCATCAGGGTCCGAGTCTATCTCTGTTATGACCACTGGATTAGCTTCTCCTTCACCAGTCGTGTCATTCAACTCTCCAGAACCCTCCTCAAGCTGATCAAGTGCTATTTCTCCTACAGCTTGACTTACCTGCTCCAATGATCTCTCGACCACCACTGGCTCTTCTGGGTGAGATGCTGTTATTTCATCAAGGAGACATGGAACCCTGCGAGTATGGTCAGCATGGATCCAATTGGGGAGACCTCGGCACTTCACAGCAGTTGTAGTCACAAGTATGACTTGGTATGGGCATTGCCAATGAGGCTCCAAGCACGACTTCTGTGCATGACTCTGCACCACCACTAAGTCTCCAGGACTTAGGTGTGGCAAGGCTGTAGCAGTGTCAACCTGATGAGACACAGAATGCACCACATTAGCTAGTCCTTTACAGTTATTAAGTATCAGATCATCAGTAATGTTCACAAGCACCTTTGCAGTTTCAGCTGGCAATTTAATTGCCCTTCTCATGATGATCTCATGGGAATACAGTCCTGTCCTATGATCAGGTGTGCTGCACAGATTCATCAACACCAACTGCAAAGTATCCAGCCATTTCAAAGACATAGAAGCATACTTTGGCAAGTCTTGATTTCAATGTCCCAATGACTTGCTCCACCAGACCTGAAGCTTCAGGTCAGTAACTACAATGCAGTCTCTGGTCAATCTGCAAGGTAGCACACAGCATCCTCAGCACTTCATTATTGAAATGCATGCCTTGGTCTGATTCCAAAGAAGTTGGGAAGCCGAACCTTGGTACAACTCCCTCAGCAACAACTTTGCTACTGTGAGGCTATCATTTCTTTTTGTGGGATATGCCTCAACTCATTGTGAATTGATGCACACAACAACCAACTCAAATCTGAGCCCATTGCACAAAGGCATCTCAATAAAGTCCATTTGCTTCCTGTTGAAGGAACTATCTGACCCCCCTGTGTCGCTCAATGTCACTGCTATTCATTTCTCTACATTGTTCTGTTGGCACAGAACAGATCTGTGATATAACGCTTCCGCCTTCAACTTGAACCTGGGATTAAACCATGTTTGGTGAAACAATCTGACAGTAGCATCCCTCACTGCATGAGTGAGACCATGGTAATGTCTATCCATTGGCAGCAACAAACTATTTGGCAACGTCGGTCTGCCATCTCCTGAAACCCATATTTCATCTTCATCTCTTTTAACACAGCCTGAGTTTACCCACCTCTGCTATTCTGCTACTGACACCTCTTCCTGTAACCTCTTACCTTCCTCCCACCTGTCAGCTGATGTGAGCAAAAGGTTGTAATTGGTCTCATCTGTTCCTTCATTTACATACTCTCTATTAAATGTACAAGCATTGTAAGCGCACTACCTTGCGACTTCCTCAGCATATCTGTTGCCGACTGTAACATAGTCATCTCTGTTGCAATGTGTGGAACATTTCACGACCTCAATTTGCACAGGCAATTGCAAAGCCTAACAGTTTTCTCTCCTGCTCACCGTTACGGATAGGGGATCGTGATAATGTCATAAATCCCCTCTGGGACCATAAGTGTCTGAAGTCTTGCATCACACCAAATCCGTAGTGACTATCTGTAAATATAGTCACCTGTAATCGATCTGAAAACATAGCATGCTCTGGTAAGAGCAATCAATTCGTCCACTTGTGCTGAGACTACTCCTTGAAGCCAAGCAGCTTCCACTATTCCTGAAACAGTACAGACTGCATTTGTAGCTCTCAAATATCCTTTGTGATCTCATAAACATGAACCTTCCACAAACAATACATAATCAGGTTCAGGTAGTGGTTAATCTTGTATATCTGGTCTTGGCGTGGTGCATAGTTCAGTGACATAGAGACACTCATGCTCCACCTCAACATCATCATTGTCATTCTCAGGAAGGGGTAGCAAAGTGGCAGGATTCATAACAGAGCACCACTTTAAGGACATGTTCTCAGCTGCCAATATGATTTGCTCATACCATCAGGTGGCTGTTTGTGAGATGCTGTGTCCTCTTTCTAGTTAACAAAACTTCAACAGAATGAGGAACATATACAGTTAAGGGATGACCCATTACTATACTTTCGCACCTTTCAATGCTTCCACCTGTCGCTTCTACCGCTTTAAGGCAGCACTGCAGCCACTGAATCTAACGTGGCTGAGAAGTAAGCAACTGGTCTTTGAGCTCCCCCATTATTTTGAGTTAGCACTGAAGAGTGCAGCCTTCCCTTTCATTGCAGAAAAGTGAAAACGCTTTGTTCTAATCAGGCATTCCTAGTGCCGGAACGTGGGAGAGGCTTTCTCTTAACTCTGTGAAGACAACCATACAATCATTGTCCCAAGGCACCAGATCCAACACATCCTTGCGTGTCAGCCTCTGTAAAGGCTTAGCCACTAGGGAAAGGTTGGGTATCCACTGACAGCAGCAGCCCACTATTCCCAAAAATATCCTGACTTCTTTCTGTGTTGTTGGCTAATTTATTTGCATGATCTCCGAAATTCTCTCTTGTGACACCCTTTTCGCACCTTTCTTGATATGATGACCAATATATAGGACTTCTCTCAAACAGTACTGCAACTTATTCAGGAACACCTTATGTCCATTCTGAGCCAAGTGGTTTAGCAATGCAATAGTGTCAATTTTGCATGGTTCATGAGTATTTGACGCAATCATCAGGTCATCAATATATTGGACTAGGACAGAATTACAGGGCATAACCAAAGACTACAAATTCTTCTTACGCATCTGATTAAAATGGATGGGCTCTCTGTATACCCTGGTGGGACTTAGCACCTTGCCAAACAAAGTTCCAGGCCCTGAATGCAAGGAGGAACAGACTGTCCTCATACAAGGGTATGGAGAAGAATGCCTGGCACAAATCAATAACAGTAAACCACTCAGCCTCACATGGAATTTGAAACAATATTACAGCAGGACTCGGTACCACAGGACAACAGCGAATCACAATGGTATTGATTTTGCCAAGGTCCTGCACTCTGCGGTACTTACCGCTAGGCTTCTGCAGGCCCATAAGGGTGAGTTAAATGGACTCCCCATGATTTCCTTCAGTATGACTTGTTGAATCATTGCCTTGATCACTGGGGTTATTCCAGCAATCGCTTCTGGGGTCAAATTATAATGCGATGTGCTGGGATATTCGACATTTGGCTTTATCTGAATACATTCAGGCTCAGCTCCTTTAATGAGTCCAATGTCCTTTCCTGAAAAATCCCAAACTTCTGGTCCCTAGTATCTTTGAGATCCAAAAGTCTTCTCGTGTCATTATTGGATACATTCCAATAATTGGATTTTGATTTGCCAACTTGAAGGCAATGTCCTCATCATGAGTTTGCGCTTCTGTTCCTTTCAGTGTACAGTATATGGTGCAGTTCAGTTTGCACAACAGTTGTGCCCTAACAAACTCACAGGACTCAAATCACAAACCACAAATTGATGATTATCCTCAAAACCTTCTATCTTTACAGGGACATCCTCAGTAATGGGGTTCTTCAATGGTTGAATAACAACTCCAACATCTTGGATAGTTCTTCCCAAGAGGGGTAGGTTTGGAACTTCCACTGATCTCACAGTAGAACGGGTAGCACCAGTATCAACCAAAAATTATACATCTTAGCAATTTACCTCAGCATCTATCAATTGGCCACTGTAGTCTACTTCCAAGATTGTGCCAAGCATGCAATCTTCCTCCCCCTCAGGCACTGTCAGGAAGACTGATCAATGCTGACATTTTCACTTGTCTCGAACATGGAAAATTGTTGGTAAGGATTATTATTCTGAAAAGCATTCGATTCAGATTCCAGACCTGGCATGAAGAACATCTAGGAACACTAATGGTTTGCTGTGGCATCAGAAGTTAGGGAACCTGCATCACTGGGGCTTGTGGCACATTAAAATTCTGAGATCTAGGTCTGGGCACGTTCTGTTGCTGCATGGAATTATTGTTCTGAGGTAGTACAAACCCTAAATTTTGACCCTGATTTGCAGGATTAAGATGACATTTTCGCTTCTGATGCCCTAGCCTATTGCAGTTGGTGCATGGATTAGACTTCTTCAATGTAGCCACATCAATTCCAGTACTTGGATCAATCGGGACACCCAGAACTCTAACTTGTGACTGAAATCCACCTACACCACCGCAGCTTCCTGTTAATACACTCCCTGCATTGGAGGGACATTCTCTCTGAATGGTGGATTTGGAATTACTCTCTGAGAAGTCTTCATTTGTACCACGATTAATTTCTCTATTAACTTTTTCTGCCTCAATTCAATCTCATCCTTGGAAAATAATTAGCCTATCGCAAAATCACATTAGCTAACTTATTCTGCCAACAAATCAAATGCTGTTGAATCATCATATTAATATCAGGCCTCAATCCTGTCACAAATCTGGAAACAACATATCTCATATCTTTGGGCCCCAGTGTTTTCATTCTGCTATACTGTTTGAATACATGTAACAATCTCTCATAGTATGCATGAATCATCTCTTTTGGTTCCTGGGT
Source organism: Calotriton arnoldi (assembly GCA_963921515.1). Lineage (NCBI taxonomy): Eukaryota > Metazoa > Chordata > Amphibia > Caudata > Salamandridae > Calotriton > Calotriton arnoldi. The sequence goes on along the minus strand of CAWUFW010004595.1, from coordinate 1,396,502 downwards.
CATTCGATTGATCTTGACCCAGTCAATATCTTGGGGTGGCACCTTAGACTTCAACCATGTCATTACCTGATCAAACTTCCTTATCACTATCATTGAAGGACTCATGTTGGCTCTCTTTTGAGCCACTCTATGGCTATTTTGCACGCTGTCCACAATATCAAATGAGGTATTCAAATAAGTCCACAAAACCTTCAAAATTTCAACAAACCACTCACCTTGCTTGCACTACTCTACAGGCTTCTCTCTTAATTTAGGTAATTCATTTATAAATGATACAAGATCACTCCTGCTCCACGGTACACATATGTAACCTCCACTAGGGACCTACCACAAAGGGAAGCTAGTAGCTCCCATCTCTCCCATCCCTGAGGAGGCGGCTCTCCTTTTGTTCACTTGGGAGTCATTCTTTTTGACCATTTGACTTTCCACTTCTCCAATTCACTCCAAATTCAGATACTGTCAATTAATTCCCAAATTTGCATCTTCATCCCTGGTATTTTCATTTGTTCTATATCCTGATCACTAAAAGTGATTTGACGTGTTTTCAATAAAGCCTTTGTCTGCTCCAAATCTACCTCATATTTCTGAGCTAATTCAGAAAATTTATCTTGGGCTTGTCTTGGTCTCCTAGTAACATCTTTACTCCTGGACAAAAGGTAACTCTGCTGATACTTTTTTATTCGATCCAATTCAAGACAACTACTCCTCATCATCTCATCGAATTCCAACTTTAATTTTCCCACATCCACCAAATTTACTTTCAAAGGCGACTGAAGATTTCCCTGGCTCACTTTCGTATTCCCACCCTCATTTGATGTAGCATTAAGAGCTTTCAAAAAGTCTGCCAGTTCATGGACATTAAGACCAGGATATACCTCAGGGGCTTAAAATACTATCTTTACTTTAGCATTGCTACTTCACATACTTAAAGGCGGTTCCCAAGAAACTGAACCCAGATCTGTTAAACCCGGTAATGACCTTAAAGGTCCAAATCCAGTCTGATGCACATATGGATCTGCACTTGCACCATACGGAGAACTTGCCTTAATTGGAATTATAGAAACACGTGCTTCTCCCCTCTGATTCATGGGTGTAACTTCTGATGCTTGTTGTTGAGCGGAGACAGCTGAGTTTTGAATTCCATTTCACCGAACCAGGTTTATATATAGAAACAACTGGTCCAATGGTAACAGGAATTGTAAGTGCATCTGGGACTGTACAGACAGTGGAGATCCCAGGAACACAAGTCCCTGGATTAAATGTACCATAACGTGGAAACGCCATTGCACCTTCTTTCTCAGCGATCTTGTGCCATTGTTTGAGCCAAATACATGTGTGTGTAACTCTACATTTATTGCCATATAATGAACTGCAGTGTCTTTTGGCGGTGCTTCTTCCATCCTGTAAGATGTTTGTGAACATTTCCTCTAAACAAATCTCATACAACTTTAAAGCATTTTCAATTAAAATGTATTTGTTTAAACCAAAAATCACTATTTTACTTAAAATCTCTTTTCAAATCATCAAACAATAACAGCACGACACCTTGTGACATAGACTGCCAATAACAGCACGGCTTCACACCAACTGACCTATCCCAGCATGGCAGGTTGTGACAACAATCTCACTCCCAGCCCTGCCAAGTACCACGCATCAGGCGTTAGACTAATGCCTTTCAGTGTGGGGGTCCACATCACTGCACTGAAATGCAACGTCATGCATTATAGCTCCTCCTCAGCTGTCAATCTGGGAACACTGCTATAATAAAGCACCATACAAGCTGCTGTAGCAGCGCCCATCGCATGCTGCTCCCAGCAGGCTTGAGGCTCTCTGTCTCAGCTGCTAGAGCTCATCCGCACAGAGAGTGGTGCTACAATGTAACAATAAGTTACTACGGACACCTGACACTGTGCGGTGATATCACTGACATCAGGAGGGCGAGTCGGAGTCAGTGCTTCCAATTGCTATAGAGTGTGAGTTAGCTGACATCATGTGACTTAATGGGTGGGTCCAGTGGTTCCTGCCTCCTGTGGCAGGAGCGGGAGGGCCACCACGCAGTTTAAAGTTGGCAGCACTGACTGTTGTGCTACAGGGCAATGGATTTAATTATGGCAGCGCAGTTCGCACCGCAGGCTGTTGCACATTATGTGGGATAATGTGCAGCAGCAGTTTCTTTATTAGGGTATAGAGGACGGTGCTCCGCCCCTTTTTCACTTTGCAGTCTCACTCTCAAAGTTAAGTAAACATTTTCTATTTGTAATGCAGCATTCTAAATGCATTTTTCCCAGTGTCTGTCCTGTCTGATTCCTGTTCCTTGGAAGGGTAAGGCAACCAGGAACTTTCTGGCAGCAGAAACGGACATGCCACGTATGGCAGTCTAAGACTGACCCCATGCCACAGGGCTTAACATCCAAATACACGTGTATGTAACCATGGTGAAAACAAAGTGAAGCTGGGAAACCATCAGCTCTCTCTCACCTACATAATGCAGCCTTGGATGTTTTTGTACTGAACAAGTCCAAGCAAGCATCAGCATCACTCATAGATACCCCAGTATTTGACAGTGTTTTAAATAAAATGGTGTGCTGGTGGTCCCCATGCGAGACGCCGAATTGTGGGGATGTCCACGGGGTAGTTTACACTGAGCAGATGATGTGACAGGCTGTGTCAATTGTAAATTACTTGCAATGGAATTAACTAGCTGGAGAGCGGACTTGCCGGAGCCAGCCCTAGCTGCCCTGTTAAATGTGTGAAGGCTGCAAGGGGCGCTTTTCATTGAGATAATTGATAACAATTAGATGGTGCTTATCTGGGGCTTTGATGTGGCAAGAATCATTGCCTCATTGCCTTCCTCGAAAGAAAGTGTTCTGAAAGTCAGGTCAGTGAGACTTTGCTGTCTGGCTGCTATTTGCTTCATTGAGCTACCTGCGCCCCTGTACTGAGTCATGCATTTCTCTGCTCTGCTCAGATATTTTCAGCTGCGTTAGTAGCGGCGCACTGACTAGCTCAAGTGGTTTTGGGTGGGGAATGGGCAGCAAGGGGGTGGTTGGTGCAACTATAAGCCACTGACTAGACTATGGATTTGCAACTCACCTGGTTATAGTGCTTCCCCAGATGGACGACAACAATCTCCCCAGCACCGGGCAAGCTTCAAATAAATTACAGCTGCCTACCTAGATGTGACTTGTGCCTTCCAATCTCTGATTTCCAATGCAGCTGTGCTTACTGCTTATGTCGCCAACAGCAGTCAAGTGAGTCTGCGAGTCACTGGGCTGATCATAACTAAATTATGAACATCTTCCAGACCGCTTTATCTATTCTCCTCAATTTTGGCTAGAGTCTCATAAATGAAAGTCATTTAACAATTATTTCTTATGCTTTGCAGCAGTTAACTTAGAGTGTCTCATGGGTGTAATTTATGATATTTATATCTTTCCCTCATCTTCATTGCTTGATTTTGATCGCGGGAAAGTGTCACTCATGGTTCTTGAAATGTCACTCATAATTACACTGAAATTGTGAAAATATCACACATAGCAATCTGAAACCTTGGCAGCTATGCACTCCTTGCAGCAACTCACCCTCCTTTACAATTTTCAAGGACGCACTCTTTTCAGCTGCACACTTGCAACTAAATACAATGCAATAGCAACAAGTAACAATTGTCTGCTTACTAAAGAATCAACAGAAATCAATCATGCAAACACAACACAAACACACATTCAAATCAAACCTCGTCCAGCAGGGAATCACTTTTATCAGTGCAGTTTTCCTCTGTGCAAAAGGTCCACCTCACTAATCATACCTCGCTCTCACACAAAAGAGGAACGTCACTCGATTTTGCTGTAGAGAACGTCCATAACAAACCCCACAAACCCTCAGCAGACAATTACAATACAATGTCTTCTAAACTTTTTTAATATCATCCTGGGATCTTAAACAATGTCAGCGCTGATAACTTCTCCACAATAATCGCTACACTCACGATCATAAAAAACATTAGTACACCATACCACACGATCTCCGCAAGACACCACACAATTGCCACAAACACCACAAGCTAAGCATAAGCTGTTATACACAACCCTATTGATACTCACTCCTCCTCTGTTACAGCTTGCTCTCAACCCACAGGAACATCACCAACACCGATTCTCTAAGTTGAAACATGGGCATTATGGATTGAGATTGGATCTGGACTAATCTAAAGTAACAGTTTTCTAACCCCTCTTCCTCAGGTACTAACCATCCTTGGCATGCTACCATCTGAGAATGCTTTGAGACATTTTTTCCAATTTACTCTGGTCAATAGAACTTTTTAGTAAACTGAGTAAAAAAAGGGGTAAGCGGCACATTTAAGTCTTAAGGTACAGATTGACCATTAGGACCACACAATAAAAGTCTGAGTTAGTAACTTGAAGTCAGAAGGTTTATTACAAACTCAAAGTCAGAATAATATAAATCAGTCTCAAGAACATACTATAAAAGTACAGGATTATCAAAGGAATACCATGAAACCAAGAAAGGTGACAGCATCAGAACGTCTGCAGCCGTTTTATAGTTAAGGAGTCATGTATAGCATGAAGGCACACAAACAATCAGAGATGACAAGAGAGGTCTTTACCTCTCTAAATCTAAAGGGAATCTGACCAAACCCAAGATGAGTTCACTAATTAAAATGCACAAAGAACATTCAAGAAATATGTCCTCGTCCACATCATATTACTTTTCTAGTTCCCAAAAAAGAACTTGGCGCCTTGAACACTGCTCCCACATTCCAGTCTCCACTTCCAAGGTGTCCTTGAATTCCTCCCTTCATCTGATAGTACCAACTGGTAACACTCCCTTTGTTCTTCATTAAAATTATTTGACCTTGTCAGTTCTTCCTCGCCTCACTATCTCTAAAATACAATGTGCTTTTTACTAGCTAATGAATGCCTTTTGCATGCACCTGCAGAGGAGAAAACATGCAGAGAACAACTTTCACGTTAGTATTAAATGCCTTGATTGTAAACTTAAGGCCACAATCACTCTAAATTAACAGTTTTCTTTAAATGCATATTAATTCTACAACCTACATATAATCTAATAAATGATACTGTAATCTTATATGTGGCACAATAATCTAATATATGTATTATTAACCAAAAATGACAACTGGTCACAATTTATAGAGAAAGCATTGAACATGTGTATGATTCAATTTCACTAATCCCTGCATTTTAGAGCACCACCTATAGAAGAGTAATATCAGCAATCCAGATCTCTCTGAAGAAGAAAAAACATTAATATGCACACACACATATGTCTCCAACACACAATAAATGCATCTTCTTTACTTTTAGTGCACCATATCGCATTGGTATTATTGCATCACATGAGTACATAAGGCCAAAGATGAATAAATATATATGGCCTAGCCACACGTAAAAGGATTGAGCCAAAATTATGCTTCTCCAGTTTTCCCAGGACTCCTCCAAAGTTTGATCTGGATTTAGGTGCGCCCAACTTGCATAATGCAGTATGTTTTTCCCTGTTTGAGGAAGGTAGAAAATTAGCACTCTGGGTTATCATATTAAGGTCATTATTCTTGTTGCACACATATCCACTTGCCGCGCTTTGTCATCTCTATCAGCAGCTGTATAATTTAGTTCTCAAAGATGAAGAGTAATTTGGAGCTTCACCTTGTGGTGGCCATCTTGCTCACTGCCATGCCCCACCTCCCTTCTATGATAGTGTTTAAAAAGGGAAATATTTTTCTCGAGCTTTGAAGCCCACAATGGGATAAATAAGATAAACTGTGCACAAAGAGCCCCTCTACTGCATTTTTTTTAAAGCGGGTTCTTGTGTATTGATCATTTACAATTAGTTTGTTATGAAAAATGTGATTTGGACTATTTTTTCACGTGGGCAATTGTGGCGCAGGCTATATATTGGATTTTATAAATTAAGAATCATGGAATTATTAGTTGTTTGATTTTATAACAAAGATAATGCAACAGGTGGCAAGTTGTGGTGTGTTTATTATTTGCTGGTCGGCCACTTAAATGTATCATTTTCTTACACGTCTCGCAATTTCTTCCTGTTATACTTATTTTGCAAATTTACTTATGCCTTTATTCCCATCCAAATAATGTTAGTGGTTTTTGGCCTTTATTTGAATTTACTTTGCATTTTACAGAAAATAACGTTATTTTACTTTACAAATTTTAGTCAAAATTAACATGCCACTATAGTTCCTAAAATATTTGACTTTAAATGCATTCATTAAAAGACCTGAAGATATTGCTGCAATTTCTCCTCGTGATACCCAAAACATGTTCAAATTAAGGTTGAACAATTTATTCTTAGGAAACATAACATCACTCACGTCGATTTACCTTAGTCTAGTTTTCTTCCAAAGAACATTTACCATCTGCTGTTCATTACTGTAGGTTTGAAGGGGCTTCGAATATGTACAACAATTCATTATTCATAAAATCTGTCTTAAACACTCAATCTGTTGCTGAATAGTAATCTAACTGCAGAAGGGAAATTGTGCAAAGAATTGTTTCAGGTGTAATGGACGGTGAAAGAATTTAATAGTATCATCAATAGTAATGCAGTTCTCAGGACATGGAGCATGAACATGGACAAATGCAAATGGTACCTACAGTCAAGGTCAGAAAGTTCTCTGCAGATTTCTTCTGTGATCACTGGCCTGTATCTTTCAAAATGTTCTTCTATTATAGACAATTTACAAAGATACAGTGCATTATTCTTTGGCAATTGATGACATGACACATGCATTTATTCATTTAGAATGCTTTTCATAATGCACACAGATAAGTGCAACTGCTGGTAGCTGCCAAAGTAGACTTTTTTCTCGCCATTTTCCCACCACTATGCGTTTAGATACTGGATAGCGGAGGCTCAGCTCTCAAAGCAATTTCATCGTATTTGTTAGACAAACCAGCCATAGGGTGGTCTTCCCCAAAATATTTGCCTTTACCCTCCACTGTTCTGATGGAATTCGTTTTCATTGGCTCTGTGACTCTGTGCACTTTTTCACTGCTAATCAATGCTAAAATGCTAGTGGTCTCTCCTTTAAACATGGTAAAATTGGCAGATACCTGATTGGCATATTTAACTTACTTACAAGTCCCTTGAAGAGTGATCTAAATGCTGCCAATGGACCTGCAGAACTTAATGTGCCACCCACTTAAGTAGCACCTTAAAATATGTCCCAAGTCTGCCATTGCAGCCTGCATGCAGTTTTAAACTGCCAATTCAACTTGGCAATATAACCCCCTTGCCAAGCCTTAAAATCCCCATTTATGTCATATAAGTCACCCCTAATGTAGGTCCTAGGTAGCCTCATAGGGCAGGGTGCATTGTAATAAAAAGGTTGGACAGTAACTTTAATGAAAAACTCCTAAGTTTGTTTTTCAGTACTGTGAGGCCTACATCTCCCATAGGATAGCATTGGGTTGCTTATTGCACTTAATAAGTGCTAACGTTTGATTGGGAGCAGGTAAAATTTCATGTTTGGTGTCTGAGAAATTGTAATTAAAAATCATCATTTATGATAAAGTTGGCTTTTAAGTTATAATTTTGAAAATGGCACTTTTAGAAAGTTGCCATTTTCCTCCCTTAACTGTTTGGTGCCTGCAGCCTGTACTGGGATGCATGAGTGGGTGAAGCTGGCAGTTGGACTTTGCTTATTCCTCCGAGAAGAACAACACAACAGAGGGGTTAGGTGTGCCTGGGTGGGCCATCAACTTGCAGGAAGGGGGAGTGGAGTTGGGCACAACTCCGCTTGCAACTGAGTTGGCTGTGCCCTGTCTTCACTGAAAGGACTTGGGAGTCAGGAAATTTAAAGTGCTTCAAAAGGAATTCTCTAGAAACTTCTCTTACTTCAAAGAAGGTACCCTTTATAAAAAAGGACCCTCAGACATACTCATCAGTTCACTTTCTGGACCTGTGGAGTGACTCTCAGAGGACTAACTGCTGCTGTGGCCTGCTGTGTAATCCACAAGATTGCTTTGGTAGCACCTGGAAGGGCTGCTTTGTTGCTTGGAGCCTGATAGAACACTCCGAGGCATGCCTTGCTCTTTGAGCCCTGTTCTGCTGTTAAGCCCAACACTACCAGAGTGGCTGCAAGAGCTAGTTGGCTGGCCTTCTGATCAGACCCTCTGGCAGAAAAGGTTTCAACCATTTTGAACCGACACCTGGACCCAGCCTGTGTGAGTCCTACCCCCCTAAGTGGTGCCCTTCCAAATAAGTCATTAAAATGTACTCTATTTTTCTAAATTGGTGTAGGATTGTCTTGTGTTGTGTTTTCACTTTGTTAAGCCTGACTGCTTTTGTGCCAAGGTACCAGAAGGTTAAGCACAGGTTAATTTGGCGACTTTTGAGACTCATCCTGACATGGATTGCCTGATCAGGGGTAACCCCCATTCAACCAACAATCCAATTTCTCACATTGGTGTTCAGTTGTGGGGCACAGTACTTGTGCTTTTGCATTACCATACAGTGATTTGTGTGACACAAAGATCCCATATGAATAAATTGACAACAGAGTTGACCTCTTTTCAAATTCAACGTAGTTTTCCATTGGCTGTTTTCCCCTTTTTCGAAATTTAAGTGCCCTACCTCCCTTTGTTGTACAATGGAGATGTATCTGACCAATATCGACACCCTCTACAGGGCTAGCCTTCAGAGGCTCTAGAAAGACAGGGTCTGAATACAAGAAAGAAGTCTATCAAGGTGGATCTACAGGTAGCCCTCAGAGCCTATGAGAAAGTCCAAAGGTGCAATCCGCCCCAAAGGAGGATGACCCAGAAGAGGAGGGGGCAAACTTGTATGATGAGGAGGTAAAGGAAACAAGCCTGAGTCCTGAGCTGCAAGAAGAGCACAACTCACCCCAAGAGGCTGTTGTCTAGTTTCCTCTAATATAGGCCATAAATGTTTCCCACACACCGAAGATAAAGGCAGAGCCAAGGTTGTTCCTTATGAATTCCAGTGGATACAGAAGCATCATGCTTTTATATTCGTCACCTATAAGGAAGTGTCATTCAAAAGGCCAATGAGTCAACAGAATGATAATGTTTTAAAGAATAAATGAGAGGATTATGATCCGATATTAGCTTACGGCCTCTCTCAATCTCAATATCATTGAGTAAGCTAATCGGTGCAAGGGCAAAATTGATTCGGGAATAACGATTATGGACATGGGAATAATAGATAAAGCTAGGTTTCCCTGGTTTTTGAATGTTCACCAGATATTGACTAAGCTATGTACACTCGCCAAAGCTTTTGTTCCATGTTGAACTTTAAGCATACGCGGAACAGCACAATTATTAGTTGCATCGATTTTATAATCTAAAACACAATTGAGGCCAATATAGCTGAATACCATGCCCGGCCATGAAAGAAATCGAAGACCCGAGGGTCATCCTGATTGGGACCATATATCATGCAGATGTTATATTTTATTTGATTAATCTCCAACTGTGCTATAGCCCACCTGCCCTGTTTGTCCTTGAAGGTCAAAACAACTTTTTATAGTACAGCACAGTCAACGAGTATAAGAACCCCACCAATAGTAATGTTTGTGTAGAAACTGGCATAGGTCTGTAATCCAAGTATGTCTAAGTAGAGCCCAATCTTTACATGGAATGTGAGTCTCGGTTAGGCATAGAATCTGAGGCTTGTTGAAAAGTATTGTTTCTTTAACAAATGTCTTTTAGCATGGCTATTTAGTCATCTTACATACCAGCATATACATTTGGAGCCTAAGTAGCAAAGATTTAGAAACTAGTCAGAAAATTGGTAATTGTCAAAATAACATTCTTTTTGAGCCAACATGTGATGGCCTCCTCTTTACTTTTTTTCCCTTTAGTGAGCCCACCTTCCCTACAACCACCCCCATTTCAGCCCTACCAATCCATCTTGCCCATCCTTCCCACCCTAGAAAAACCTTTTCTGAAGAAAAGCACCCCACCTATTGCCATCACGATAGGATGGCATTTCATCGCTCCTCACAAGCCTAGGATGACATATGCCACAATAGAAAGGAAAAAAAGTAGATAATGAATGAATAAATAAATGAATGCCAACACCATATGTGTTTATACCTTAGAAGTGAAATATTATCTACCTAACGCATTAAGTCATAGTAGGTCATAGTAGGCTGTCCATATATAGCCCCTCCTCCTCCATCGATGATCAATGACCGAACTTTGGACCCAAAGTAAATCAGATTTACAAATAGGCCTGAGCCTCATCCAGCCACATCCTGTCAAGACTACCACTCAGCCCAGCCTTCCAACTCCTTAATCCAAACTTCATGCAAGCATTGCATTTATGATCCACCATCGCCACATTAAGTAGAATTAGAGGAGCTGCCAAAAGTGCTTAGAGTCTCATCAGTCACATTAGTTGCATTAATGTTGGTGTCTAGGGGTGTGTCACCCCAGCAGATTTTGATTTCCTAGACCATCATCTTAGCAGGTCTTAGACTCTGCTTCTTCCTTGCATACATACGTTTTACCACACCGGGTTACTTTCAGCCATGCTGGTTCCTGAAGAAACTCCAGCTCTTGTATCAGTGAAATAAGTTTCCTGAGTCTCCATCTGTGCTCAACCATATGATGGCAGAAGTCAGACCTCACAAAACATTTGACTGTGTCAACCCTGATCGGAATTGAGGGATTAGCTCTAGAATAAATCTCCTGCTGGGGAATAAAATTGCCAATGTAGATCAAAATAGGTTGTGGATATTTTGTGCCGAGATGTGGTAGATTATTCTGCTGTAGCGGAAACGAATGAACCCACTGTATCTGAGGGTCCCAGTCCGAGTCAGAAATCTCAGGGAACACTTTCTGAAATAGACTGAGCATGAATCGTCTAGTGTCTCCTCCTGGCTAGTTTCTTCAATCCGCGAAATTCATAAATTATTGCAGCACTGCCTATTTTTCAGATCCTTAATCTTTCTTCACATTACTCACATACCATCATCTTGTTAATCCATGCATTCTTGTATACAGGTCACTACTTCCTCTGTTCCAATTCTTTATTGCAGTCAGACGTTTGGCCAATGTCTAGGCTATTTGATATACAAATTGTTGCATCTTTGCATTATCACTCCTAAATCTCTATAGTATGTTTGAGATTCCCTCTTATGTTCCTGAATTAATTGAAAAAAGTATTTTAAAGAGGGCTTCTCCAGTCCCTGTACCATGATAGATGGGAGACAGACACTGTTGGAAATAAGGCGATCACCACTGATTGCTTTGTTTTCTCTTTCATCATGCACCAAACCCCCTGTAGGCTCTTTGGTGGGGCCCTTACAATGTTCGAAAAGGGTTGGGTCAGGTTTAGCAATTGATGGTCTGACCCACTAACTGTGGATGCAGTCCTGCTCATCCATAAAGAAAGAGGCATAATGGGATAGTCCTGCACCTCAGCCTCTGCAAAGCCTTTTATGCTGGAGTTGGTCTTTCCTGACTGGCTTAGCCCTTTCAAGCGCCAAGAGTAGAGACCCCCACCTTTCTTCTTGTTGTATTTTACCTTTACTCCTATCTTGAGGACTGTTGCCCTCATTACCAACATGCTCAAGTTTGCAATAACTGTCTAAGCAGGGATTAATCTTAATGGGTATGATCAGTAATGCTGTGTGCAGATGGAAGGTCAGTCTCTCCGTTGCCTCCTGTGCCTTCACTCCCCACAGAGTTTACCAAATTGGGCCACAATGTATCTTTTCTTAGCCCATCAGTTGGACTATAGGAGAGTCCAGACTATGGCTATTATTGTTGTTATGAGGGTTTATGGAAGCCCTTTCAACATCAGTCATTGCAGTGACCACCTCACAGTACGTTAGAGAGTCAGAACAGTTCTCCTTATCAGGGGGCTCCATCTTCCAGTCTCAGCATTATATGTAACCACCTGAGTATCAGTAGTATCAGGTAAAGCAGGCAAGACAGGTAGTACTAGAAGTGCATGCAATACAGGCAGAGCAGGCAAAGTAAATGTGAGTGCATCCACACAACATGCTTTCTTGCAATTCAAAGCATCAGCTAATGGTGCTGTATGAGCAATATTCCCATGGGTGTGTGCCAGAGCCCAAATACCTTCACAACTTTCTGAACCACCAATAGCCATTGTAGTATTTGCTGATGGCACCCCGCACTCATAATTATAAAAGTAGAAACAGAATATCTATTTACATAGGATTCAGTTTCTGGGATCTCTGCCACCTCTCTCGCCTCTTTAAGTGCTGTCACTGCCTTTACTGGCCAGTATCATCCCAGGAGAGGCACAGATCAAGTGGACGGGATCGGCTAACTCATTGCCAGCACTTTGGGATTCAAACAGGGTGTTGGTCTCAGCTGTGCAGTATTGGGTTTCTACAGTCAGGTTGTACCCTGAAATCTTGCAAGAATGCTGTTGGGCAGGCACCATCATCTCAGACAGTGTCAGAAAATAAGGACCCCCTGGTTAGCAGTCACAGTTCCAAGGGCAGAGAAAAATGAACAACGCGGTAACAAAACCCCTTGGTAACCAATTAATTGATACACTTAATATATTGATGCAGGGCCAAAAAGAGCATGTAAATAGCACTATAGGATTTATTTAATTACATACATGGTTTCAAATTTCAGTTTTTATCACTTATATGTTTTTAGGGTATAAAAAACTACAAAGTGATTTGTCAAACAGGTCTCATAACTTATCAATAATACATGAAGAAAAAATCAATCTTCCAAGATAAACAACATTAGACAACAATATGAAAAAATGATAAGGAATGAGAAAGGAAAAAAGAAAGAATCATGACATATTTACATATGACAAATGGGGGTATTAGTGACACAAGTTATGTGTTCAAAATTAATGTTTTTAATCACACGCGATATTCGTGACTATGCTGTGATTACCAGCGCGGCCCCCCCATGTACCGTCGAGGGTACCGACGTTTTCGCAACCTCTGGCATCACCACGAAAATGGAAGATTGATTTTAAAGAAGAACTTTATACAAACTACCTAGAAAAATATGATTTTAAACAGTGCATTAATAAACCCCTAGTGTCTATAATACTATAAAATGTGTGCATATATGTGTTTTAAACTTTATAAAAGATGACGCGACCATCGCAATTACCGATGTCTCCGCGACACTCAGAGTATTCACTAACATGGAAAATTGGGTTAGACAATTGTTTATATACAAACTCCCTATAAAAATGTGACTTTAAACAATGCAGTAATAATCCCCTAGCATCTAGAATACTGTAAAATGTGTGCATATATATGATTTACAGCTGTTAAAAAAAGGCGCAATCGTCACAGTTGTCAAAGTTATTGTGACTCTAGGCCTAAACCCGCATACAGGAAGTAGGGTTCAAGCACAGTTTTTAAAAAAGTTACTAAAAATATGCATACAAACATGTTCTTTGAATTAGTAATGTGTGTATTGTAATAGCTAAAATGAACTTTATAAGTTAGCATTTTTTAATGTGGTGGTGGTAGTTGAATGTCTGCTTTATTTTTGCAGTTAAAATGGAGGTGCTTTCTTTTTTATAAAAAAAATATATTTCATTGGATGCTGTCAGTTAATACAATTAGGAAGTGTTTTGGATGCAATAGGAAGAAGTCCAATTATTGGATGTTGCTTAAAAAAACTAAATGTAATACAGACGTGAAAATGCTTTTAAAACAGTGGAATAAACCACACCTGCTGTATCTCATTTGGAAGTAGTGTGCTGTGAACTTGTAACCTACTGGTTCCCCTGGGTTGCCAGACACTGAGCTAAGAGTGTTTTAGGGGAAGGGTATTAAAGAGACAGAATTGTTTTTTAAATGTTGAGGAGTTATAACATAATCTCAGTAATGGTAAACTTTAAATTCCAATTGAGGACTATGTAATAAACTGTTGTGCAGTATTTAAATTTTAAAATACTGAAGCTAGATATAGGTTTGGATTCCCGTTTTTTTGTGATTACTCAGCGATCATCGCGAAAACATCGCGGACATGCGGAGACAGAAACCGTGTTTTGAAAGAGAGGAAAAGGGTTAACAGATGCTAACCATTCACAGGTGGAGATAAAGTAGTCTAAAATGAAAGCCATGATTTCATTTGCTGCCTTCCTCATGATCATAGAGTGGAAAGATGACGAGGTTGCTATTTTATAATTGCTTTGTATGAGAGTGGTGTACAATTCTTGTGCTTAGTTTTTATTTTACGAATCTTAACAGTGTCAAAACTATCCCGAAAGAGCTAAAACAACAATATAATCTACAAACTGAATTCACTGGTATGTATGTAACTTTTTAATTATTTAAATATTTAAAAAATGTAGATTAGAAATGAAAATGTATATGGGAGTTTGACAAAAAACAGTATCACAGTGATATAAAACAATGTGTCAGATAAACTGTATCTGGCAGTGGGTATCTGTTTAAGATGTTAGTACTGTTGAAAGTTACCGTCAGCAATGCCTTTAAAAATGACAATGTTTTAATTATCTGAGCATCATGTGCAGAAGAGACCGATCTATATTATTTGCATTCTGGTAACTGTAGTACTTTTTAGTCACATTATTAAACAGGAGTGGTGTAGTCATGAATAAGAAAATGTGCTGTGTCTGTATGTGAATTACAAAGTAGTAATACTTGTTAGGTATATATTTGAAAATGTTTGTCCATGTGGTTTTTAACTTATATGACCGGTTTGCATATGTTTAGTTGGTGAGATATGGTTTTTCTGGTTGCAGATAGTTATATGTACGATGAGACTCTTGAGTTTCCCTAAAGATGTATAGAACTATATATTTTTGGAAAGATGGTCTGAAGGTGTATATCTATTATGAAATCACATACATGTTTACATTGTTATCTATGTTCTTTAAGGCTGTTGAAAATTATATGTATATGGTGAGGGCGGAGCATTTCTTTAAACATGCACTGTTTAAAATTGAGGAGGTTAATAGTACAGAATATCTCTTGAGAGTTCTTGTGCTAATTCATTTGGTGTGTAACTTGTCCTTTAGAAATACTTTTTCTTTGTTTTAAAGACACAAGAAATGTTTGAGAAATAATATAGGTATGCCATTAAGAAAATGTTTGTGATTTGAAAAAGTGAGAATTGTTGTTCTTTTGAAAAACTTACTGATGCATGTGCACGCTGAGTAACAGAACAATGTATGCTCCTAGAGAGCCATGCATCCAATTGTATATCAAGTGTGATATCTAGACTTCACTCGCACATAGCTCAGTAGAAAAGGATAGATACACTAAAATTGTTAGTTTGATATTGACAGAATTACTTAAACACTGAGTCACAAATATAATCACAACTCTTATATATCTAACAGCAATGGAGGTGCTTTCACAGTCAGGTAGGCACTACTCAGCACTCATCCAATCACCCAGCCACTACTCTGTAGTCACCGAATCACTCACACACTATCCACGCACTTATTCAATCACCCAGGCACTACACATGCACTCTTGCAATCACACTGGCACTAATTATGTAGTCATTGAACTATGTAGGCACTATCCATGCCTTCATCCAATCACCAAGGCATTAACCATTCACTTATACAATCACCAAGGCTGTACCTATATGGTCAGTCAAACACTCGGGCACAACCCATGCACTCATCCAAATACCCACTTACAAACCAGGTACTCATCGGAAAACTGAGGCACAACCCATGCACTCATCCAAACACTCAGGCACAGGTCACACACTCATCTAATTATGTAAGGAGTACCATTGCAGTGAACCTATTACCCATCCATCCAGCCATCCAGTACCTATGCACTCATACAATTACTGAGGCAATACTCTTGCACTAATGCAATCACCCAAGTAGTACTCTTGCTTTCATCCAATCACTCAAGCTTTAACAATGGACTTTTGCAATCACTCAGACACTAGTCATGCACTCATCTAATCAGCCAGGCACTACTGATGCACCCATTCAATTATCCAGGCACTACCTACGCACTTATATAAATACCCAGGCACTGCCTGTTCAATGAACGAAAAACACATGGGAACAGCCATGTAGTCATCCAATCACTGAAACACTTCTTATGCACTCATCCAATCTGCTAGATGCTATGCATGTACTTAACCAATCACATATGCACTATCCATGCACTCTATAAATCACCAATATACTATCTATGCACTCCTCCAATGATCCAGGCACTAGAGTTGCACTCATGTTATCATCCAACCATTATCTATGCATGTTTTGAAGTATTGAGGCATTAGTCATGCACTTATCTAATCATTCAAGCACTACTCACGCACTCATCCAGACAGCCAGATAGTAGTGATATACTCATGCAAACACACAGGCAGTAACTGTGCAGGTATGGAATGACCCATGGAGGTCTTACATACTCAGTGAATCATCCAGCCACTACCTGTATCCTCAGAGAATCACCTATGCACTCATTCAATCATCCATGGATTATTCATGTATTGAACAACAAACACATATATTTTGAAGTTTTAGTGAGGAATATGTAGTCTTTTAGAACCATCTGCTGAATTAAATATGCAAGCTGTGACACCCTCTTTGCATGTACTCAGAAGAATTAGTGAGCTAAATGCTCTGATAGTGATTAATGTGCAGATTATTAAATGCACCATTTCCCAAAATTTTGATGAAATACATTTAAGTAGAAAAGTACTGAGATAATAAATACACCAGTGGCACAATGGTAGAGAGGCACACAAATAGCTCTTGTGTTGTGTTTTCAAATTTACAGTGTTGAAACACTGTATATACTTCTACACTTTGGTTGATGTTCATTTTAAAATTAACTACAGAAGGGATAAACTAGTCTATTACTATGCATAAGTGGAAACTGAGATATGGTGCAGCTGTGTTGTAGGAGAGGGTGCTATAATATTAAAAGGTAACTAATAAATAAAGTTTTGTGTTTTGCTTTGGGTTTAGTGTATTGAAGTAACTGAATGTAGTTATATAGCTAAGTTCATCTGTACATTTTAAACTGCAACATACAATTAAAACTTTGTGTGTTATGTGTAAGTCAGTAGTAAAGTAGCTGGTACATTGGCTTGAGTAAAAAATAAAATATACGTTTTTTTATAGAAGAATATATACATAACAACAGACAGAATGCCTACAAAAGTTCAAAGAAAAAAGCAACAGAAGCAAATACAGTATCTCTGCAGAACTGACACACAAAAGGGGAAAAATGCAGAAAAAGTGGTGAAAGAAAAAACAGGTACTGGTAAGAGGACAGAGTCATTTCTTAAAAATATATCTGGACACCAGCAAATATTTGAAAATAATGTAAATAAAAAACAAACAATGAGAAACAATAAGAGTGGACAAAATCTATATTAGAAGAACAGAAAAAAATGTAACAAAGATGGAGACACCCTAACCAGGAGACAGAAGGAGTTTAAGGATAACAGAGCCAAGATGTTTCATAGTAGAGTGCCTATAAATCTACTGAGAAATTTGAAAAGTATAGAAGAAGGAGAGAGGGAATGAAACAGAAAGAACAAGTTGAGGGAGTAGTTGATAAGGCCTTTGGCTTGAAGAGGACACTTTTCACTTTGATTATAAATAGAATGAAGACTCTTGACAAAATAGTGTTGTACATGAGGTGACAAAACAAGAAGAAAAGATTAGTCAATTGAACTAACTTTAGTACCGTTCTTAGTGGAGAATGAATATATACTTCTACTACAGAGTCTTTCTTTAATGAAGAAGGCTATCTCCAGGATAAAACATTAGTTTATGGCATTGATGAAAGAGGACAATGTTATGAAATGATAAATCGAAGAACCAAAAAGATGCCCATGCTGCTTACTCACTCCAGTCCTTAATCATTAAGCATTGAAACAAAACAATGCCAAAAGTAACCACTTTTTCCATTGGATTTAATCAAAAAACTTTTCTTTTTTATCAAGAATTTCACCACCAACGTAGTACAAACATTTTACAATTTGTGAAGAAGCATTTACAAAACAAAGAATAAATATACAATAGAAACATTTACATATTTACACATCAACATCACATATACCACTTCCTACTTGTGGAGAGGTGTGGTGCAGCGGCCAGGGCAGCTGACTTCGGAGCACAGGGTTCACGGTTCGATCCCCGGCTCCGGCGGCAGCTCAGCTCAGCACCATGTGACTCTGGGCAATACCTCACTTAATTTCCACGACGGCCCCCAGCGCCTTGAGACCCGTAAGGGTGAGTAGCTGCGCTATATAAAAAAAAAAACAGACTTACTACACCCCATTCACTCAACCTCATTGTGCATTCATTCCCTCTCATACCCTTTCTCACATTCAAACGAACACACAAACCCGCGTTTGTTTTTAAATGTTAACACAAACACTTTGTGAAAAAACAATAAAATAAAAGGCCATCAAACGGACTAACTAAATAAATCCAAAACAAATTATGGTTCTATCTATGATTGGCCTTAGATCAACGGTATACGCGTTTCGAACCCCTCCAAGTTCGGGGGTTCTCATCAGGACCAGAATAGCTGAAAAAGACAAAAAAAGAGAGATATCTTTGTCTTAATTACTGACCAAAACGTGACCCTTAACTCAAAATGCCTCCATTGTGCACCACCTCTTACCTTACTCAAAATCAATATTCAGCTGGTATTAGACCCTTTCAACCTTCTCCAAGCTGTTCAATCTGGAATAACATACATACAGTCTTAGTCTCGTAATTGTGATGTGCGTGGCATTGCAATGTCGATTGAAGGTGACAAATTGCTGGACACTCTTACTTGTGGCTGACAGGGGTGAACTGAGGCCACACGCGCTGCTCAATAACTGCTACATATCTGTAGAATGAACAAATGAGGTATACATTGGCCATAAGGTTGTGTTAATGGCTGATGTCTCAAAATTATTTGGGGACCAGGGCAAAGGATTACCTTGGTTAGTGTTCCTCGTGTGCTTGATATCAATGATTTAGCGGTGGGCTGCAAAGGAACTTTTTCTTCGTTTATCTAAAAGAAGAATCAAAACACTGGCTCAGTTGCAGTTTGCCGTACAATTAATCTTCGTTTCAAAAAGACGGGCCGGTATGGGCCAATGCTCTGGATCTGCAGTGTGTCTTACCTTCACTCGTGTTTGGCAGGCAGATCAGTTGTACTCCGTATTCGCAGCGGATCGTTTAACCGGAATACGGAAGCAGTTACTGCTTTACGCGCAAAGGTGATGACGTCCTAACCTTGGGAGTTCTGGGGTTTGTAGTTCCTCCGATGTCATTTTTTAGAACCAAGGCATTTTTCTGATTTTAAACCTCGGCGTTTTTCTAATTATAAACCTCCCATACTATTCATAATTCTTTACTGCAGATGAACACTTGTCTTATTGTTGAAACCAAAAGGGGGAATATGGCTTCACCGTATTGAAAATCATCGATCTTGGTATATAACATTCTGTCCGAGGTCAAATTGGTTGAAAAAGACTATCCATCAAAATTGGCATTTGGTAAAAATCTAGAAAGAACGTTGTCTGTAGCTCCACTTTTTGCTTTCAAGAAAGACAGAAGTATTGCAAACCAGATAGTGCGAGAGGTGATGATCTAGATGCCAAATTAACAAAACATGAAGCAATGTTGATCATTAAATTCAATACTGCAGTAGATGGTCTCAATGAACTCTCGGAAATTTACAAACTTTAATCAAAAATGTTCGTTTGGATCAAAACTAACTTCCTGTTCCTATTTCATTATAGTAGATTCCTTAATGTACCGTGAAGTGCAATCTATTTTGATTTTAGTTAAAGAACTTCTTCTACACAAATGAGAAGGATTAGAAGGTAGGCACCGGAACAACTACAACTTCCAGGAGTCCTAGCATTGAGTGGTAACCGCCCTCTTGCGATATGCATCTTTCTAGTTTTCCTCTATCTAGAGTTGTTTCACAAATATGAGTGAAGGCAACAATGGTTGCTGTTTTACAATATGGGCCCACATTAGTACATCGTGTTATATACCAAGATCGATGATTTTCAATACGGTGAAGCCATATTCCCCCTTTTGGTTTCAACAATAAGACAAGTGTTCATCTGCAGTAAAGAATTATGAATAGTATGGGAGGTTTATAATTAGAAAAACGCAGAGGTTTAAAATCAGAAAAATGCCTTGGTTCTAAAAAATGACATCGGAGGAACTACAAACCCCAGAACTCCCAAGGTTAGGATGTCATCACCTTTGCGCGTAAAGCAGTAACTGCTTCCGTATTCCGGTTAAACGATCCGCTGCGAATACGGAGTACAACTGATCTGCCTGCCAAACACGAGTGAAGGTAAGACACACTGCAGATCCAGAGCATCGGCCCATACCGGCCCGTCTTTTTGAAACGAAGTTTAATTGTACGGCAAACTGCAACTGAGTCAGTGTTTTGATTCTTCTTTTAGATAAACGAAGAAAAAGTTCCTTTGCAGTCCACCGCTAAATCATTGATATCAAGCACACGAGGAACACTAACCAAGGTAATCCATTGCCCTGGTCCCCAAATAATTTTGAGACATCAGCCATTAACACAACCTTATGGCCAATGTATACCTCATTTGTTCATTCTACAGATATGTAGCAGTTATTGAGCAGCGCGTGTGGCCTCAGTTCACCCCCTGTCAGCCACAAGTAAGAGTGTCCAGCAATTTGTCACCTTCAATCGACATTGCAATGCCACGCACATCACAATTACGAGACTAAGACTGTATGTATGTTATTCCAGATTGAACAGCTTGGAGAAAGTTGAAAGGGTCTAATACCAGCTGAATATTGATTTTGAGTAAGGTAAGAGGTGGTGCACAATGGAGGCATTTTGAGTTAAGGGTCACGTTTTGGTCAGTAATTAAGACAAAGATATCTCTCTTTTTTTGTCTTTTTCAGCTATTCTGGTCCTGATGAGAACCCCCGAACTTGGAGGGGTTCGAAACGCGTAGACCGTTGATCTAAGGCCAATCATAGATAGAACCATAATTTGTTTTGGATTTATTTAGTTAGTCCGTTTGATGGCCTTTTAGTTTATTGTTTTTTCACAAAGTGTTCGTGTTAACATTTAAAAACAAACGCGGGTTTGTGTGTTCGTTTGAATGTGAAAAAGGGTATGAGAGGGAATGAATGCACGATGAGGTTGAGTGAATGGCGTGTAGGAAGTGGTATATGTGATGTTGATGTGTAAATATGTAAATGTTTCTATTGTATATTTATTCTTTGTTTTGTAAATGCTTCTTCACAAATTGTAAAATGTTTGTACTACGTTGGTGGTGAAATTCTTGTTAAAAAAGAAAAGTTTTTGATTAAATCCAACGGAAAAAGTGGTTACTTTTGGCATTGTTTTGTTTCAATGCTTAATGATTAAGGACTGGAGTGAGTAAGCGGCATGGGCATCTTTTTGGTTCTTCGATTATATGTGGCTTAGCCTTGCTGCAGTGTAAGCCAAACCCTTTCTAGGTTTTTGATGAAATGATAAATGGCACTCCTAGAGTGAAAGAGGTAATGGTATCTAGAAAGGTAGAACAGGTTATTGCAGAAGAGTTGCAGGGAAGGCATAGTCAGACCCTGTATACAAAGGGAATTGTAGCAGTGTTTGCAGTATTTGACAGCAATCCATTGAAATACTAAGAAAATTTCTACATATCTTTCCAAGGCAAAGTTTAAAACACAAAATAAGTACTTTACGAGGATTGGATCCTTGCAAGGTTAGAAAGCATAAAAAGTTTAGAGGGACACTCACTACTTTTTTTATCAAAGAAAGTGTGCCAAAGCACCTTTCATCATTTCAGGTTGTCAGCTGCACACCTCTTAACAATGCAAACTTTAGTTAGCAGGTTGTACTATGTGAAAATGCCTGCTTTATATTTAGGAGAAATGAATAGCGCACTTTTGTGTGATACTGTGGCAGAAGTAGAAAAGGTTTGTGATGATGCGCAGTTTCGTTTCATTTGCCCAGAACAGGACTCTACCGAAAATGAAGAGTTGATAACAGGAGGAGTTGCTGAACAGGACACAGGTATGTTTAACACAGTGTGCTCTAATAAACCAGAGTATGTTTGTATATGTTGTTGACACACTCACTACAAAATTCAAACACAAACTGTTGATTTGTATTTAAAAAGTGAAAAAGAAAATAATGATAACTGAGAAACGTTTTCTGTGTACTTATTTGTAGAGGAACGCTTTGTCTTGTCCACACTGCAAGTTATATTTAAGTATTGTTACAATAAATTAGTTGATAAAAAAATGCCTATAAGGGCTTTGCATAACAAGTTATTACTGGTTGCCATACCAGAACCACTTCAAGGATTAAATGTTTATGAGTCAATTTGTACCCAAACTATACTTTAATTTCAGGCTATAGTCTGTATGGAGCCAAAGAAAGGTAATTTACCACCAACAGAGTTGCAGAAAGGTCTAAAAGATAGAATAGTATACTAGATTACTAGTGTTTTCTGAAAATGTTTAGCAGGATGCTCAAGAATTTTTCATGGAAATGCTAGGACTATTAGAGGAAGTGGATATGAATATCAATGAATTATCTGGTTTAAGTTATAAATGGAATCATTATTGTGAACATTGTGAGTTCACAGCTAGCACTGAAATGAATTTGGAACGATTTCTCTACTTGACGTTACCAGATTGTAAAGCCGTGGCCTTTGAAAATGTAACCAAAAACTCTGATCAAGATATGACATGTCCAAACTGCAGATTAGAACTTAGGTGTACATTGTTAGAAGAAATGTATGGGAAATATGTCATAGTCTTGCTACAATGATGCCGAGTGGATGGTACTAAATTAGAAACTGAAATTGCAAACTTTGTAGGTGGACAAATTTCCATTTAAAAAAAGAAGTTTCACAGCTAAAGCAAACATATTTCATAAAGGAGTTAATATAACTTCTACATGCTACACAATCTATTAAAGATATCAAAGAGGATGGACAAAGTGCAATGACAGAAAATTGTCATTTAAATCAAGACTACGTAAAAGTTAACAAACTTATATCTGCTATTTTATATTTGCTATTTACCAAAGTTCTAAGCAGAATTTAGGATAACAAAATGCGGTATTGTGTTCAAACATTAGTCGGCCTATTAGGGATATTGTCTACAGCAAGTTGTTAGAAATGAAAGACTCTTTTTAACTGGAGGAAAGGAATTTGTAAAACATTATAGGACTAAATTCTGTTACTACAGATAAAAAGTAAATGGAGGTGTTATAATACCTGCAGCCTCAAGTTGTATCTAAGAAGTCTCTTCTCTACGTCACCATTGTTTCTTGTTTTGGTTGCCTAATGTTCAAAATGAAATCCTAATACATTTTCCTTTTTTTACATTTTTTCACAGTGCTTGAATTGCTGCAATAAATAAAGAATACAAATTAACAAGTTTGTTTTTTCATATTCTGCAAAATTACATCCACAGATTGCTCTCCGGCTGTTACGATGGTGTTATAGTACATGCAGAAAGTAGCAAAAGTTTTAGTTCTAGTGACATTTCACTGCAACTTCTCTCCACTTAAGCTGGAAATGTTGTTGTCAGGACCAGGGGCCAGAGGGCTGGAGGCGGATGATCCCTCTCCTTTTTTTTCACTGTGGAATTTTAAGTGGCTTTTTGTGGTATGTTTTCAAGTGGTACAAAATGCTTGTTGTACCACATGAATATTTTTTGCTGTGCTCCTAGATAATGTCTTGTAACATATGCTACACATCACCAATTTAGCTGTAAAACTGTGTAAACCAATGAACTGTCTTTGTTTGGTTATGTTGTATTCATGAGTTCCGATGTTGAAAGTTATTTTTTCAAACTGTTGTTTTTTACAAATGTGTTGTTAAAATAAAGTCCAAACAGCTAGCCTCAAACTTTGTGTAAAATACGTCTATATATCTGTTTTACATTTTGCCATTTGTATTCATGACTACTGATGTCATCATGGATTCTGGTGTTGTTGTGAAGAAGGTAATTGCACTTTTGATGTAGTTTTTTTTGACAAATTAATAGAAAGGGGAAAGTTAAATTAGTATCTTACTAAACAGCTAGACTGCAACTTTATATAAAATATGTCTATATATATGTTTTACACTTTCTGAAAAACATGCAGTATTCATGGCCTGTCCTTGGCAATCTCATCATCATTGTAAAAATCAAAAATATCTTGAAATAAGATGCATAATGTACTTTTTAAATAAATAGCTGAAAAATACTACATTAAGTGGTGCACCATGCAAATGTAATGCTCAATATCTAATTATTGAAAAAATACAGGGCTGTTCTAGTTATGAAATAGAATTAAATATTTTTTAGAAACTCTCTGAAAAAACCAAAGGTTACAGGGACATTACAGTTAGGAATTAGCATTAAAAAACCTTTAGAAATTCACTGAAAAAAATCAAAGGTTACAGGGATGTTATAGTTAGGCTGACATTTCACTCATACAAAACCAGAAAAATTCAGTAGTTTTAGTTAGCTGGGATAACTATATTTAGCGCCCCCACTTCTGACCTCACATATTACATCACTCATGACATGGTCAGTGACATCACTGATGACATTACTTATGACATCTGAAATGACATCACTGATGAAGATATTATTACATACCTAACTATAGCATCACTTTAAACTTTGGTTTGTAAGTGAATTGCTGGCCTTTTGATCATATTTATCCAACTTTACAACTGAGCACAGCGTGGCAGTAAATGGTAGTGGTTGGTCACAATGCCTGATCTATGACTGGGTTCTACACTTAACCCCCTTGCAGGTAACCAAACATCGCAGCACCTGGCTGTGAGCTGTGCATAGCAGGAGGTTGTTTGCCAGGCCTAACCTAAGGCAAAGGCACTGCCCCTCAGAGCACGGCCTTTGGCTATGACCTGCACCCATTCCCCCTTCAGCCAGTCCACCCCCTGCAGGGCACAGCCTTTGGCTATGCACGGCAGAGGACTGGCTGCAGGGCTGAGCCACCCATGGGTGGCCAATGCCTGCGGACTCCCACCCAACATTTTTGCAATTAGTTTGGTACCAGAAGGGTCAGTGGATCATCGTATTCCTACCCTGCCCACCTTATACGTTTTTTATAAACTTAGGACACAGAGACCGAGTTCCTGAGTCATGAAATGACAGCTGCAACATTTTCATTCAGATTGTACCCCACCAGTCAGATCACTCGGTCCAACAGGACGGGAATGCCTGATGGGGAAAAAAGGTCTCTAGATTAATCAGATTACTTTATTTTTTAATCTAAGGTACTGTGGCAGTCCTGCGTGACTCAACAGGACCGAAGTGTACAGATATTTCTATTCTTATAACCACTTAAACAAGAATTTCTCAAAAACAGCTGAACGGCCACCAAATAATAAAAAGCTCACCTTTTGAGTTAAATTCTAATTTTTGGCTAAATTTAGTGTGGTTCCATTCAGCAATTTTTTCTTTACAAAATTTTCTATAGGAATTAATATGGGAAAATTAAGTTTTGAGACTCACACTTTTTCTCAGTCTCCACTTGATGTATCACCTTGAAACTTCCAATAAGGAGCTGAGGTAGATGAGCTTTGTTTTAGAAAGTTTAATGAAAATGAATTAAAAAGCACCAACGTTATTAGTAGAGGTGTGTGTAACTGGTGGAATCTTGCTACCATAATCCCTCATAATTACCACAACATTACACATAATTATGCATAATTGTATGAGAAGCGTAATACAGCATTTATGCGCAATATCCAAAATGCACAATCATGTCCAAAATGGACCCTAGGATGCATTTTGTGCTATGAAAATAGTACTAAGTGCTAGAAGACACAAAAATCAATAGCCAGCAGCCACTCATCTCTCTCTTAGTTCATTGTTCCTGTGCTCCTGTGGTGGGAATGTTTCCCAAATTACTCTTAATTATTCAAGCTGGCATGATTGAGTAATTTTGATAATTTCGCATCACACGAGAAATGCATAATTACTGAAATTGCTCCGATTACTCCAGTGTCATTTAAATTTATCACAGGCCTAGTTATTATTAAAAAAATGCTAAAACAGTGGCGGTTACTACTGTCTAGTTTTAGCTAGGGCTGTGTTTGCAAAGGATATTGATTTTTGGTTTGCCAATAACTTTGGCATCATTTGAAACCTTCCAAAAAAGGTTTATCCACCTCAGTACCTTCCTGTAAAGTTTTGGGGTGATCCATCAAGCAGGGTCCTAGAAAATGTAAGGGTTCCAAAATGCATTTTCCTTATGCAATTTCCTATTGGAACTTTAGACACAGCTACAACCAAATGGCTAAACGGAATTACACCAAAACTGGCAGAAAGCGTGTTTTTGTGATTTGTTGTAAATTGTTTCAATGGATTTGAGAAATTAAAGTTAAAAATGTACAGCTATTTCTGCCAGCAGTAGTACTAGATAAAATCTGATTGGTTGGCATCAACATCTACCAAGATGCTTGGCAGCAATTTTAGGACCCAGAGACCTAGCCCCCTGTATGCCAACCTTCAGGGGGGGCAGGGTAGTGATACCCTTTTCCCTCCAAACCCCAGGGGCCAAAATAAAAAGATAACTGCTGTACAATGGTACGACCGAAAAAAGTTTAAAAAAAAGGGAGGCACACCTTTTTTCAATAAAATCCCCCCTTCCACCAGGGTGGGCCTGGGGGTCGGGGAATCTTTAATTTTTGTTTATAATTTCTGGAGGCCACCCACTTTAAGGGGACCTGGGACTCCATCCCTGGGACCCAAATATATATATTTTTTAATTTGGTGACGGGGAGTTTGGGGCCCCCTCCCCAAAGTGTTTCCTGCCCCTTGGGAATGCATCTCCCTGAGAGCCACTGCATACAGAGTGGCAGAACCCATCTCATGGACCCTAAAGGAAATAGAAGGGGTAGTGCCGCTATGCACCTCTACATTGTGGAGTTTCCTCGCACTCTCCATAACCAGGGGGATCAGGGGAACTCTGGAAATGCACTCCATGCCGGAATCAAATGGGCAGAGAGCAAGAAGTGCTTGCAATGCGGGAAGCCAGCTTAGCAGTGCTGGAGTGGGTTCCCTGTCCTGCCAAAATATTTAAAAAATAAAAGAAAGCCTTGGGCTGCTACATTTCGTATTTTTGAATATGCTAATTTTAATATTATAAGTTAAAATATATAATAACCAATATTATTTTTATATTACATCTTTTTTACAGGTAGTTTTTCATACTTATAATTTGTTTTCATCTTTTCTGGCTTGGTCTTGATAGGTGTATCACTTCAATGTTCATTTCAGGTCCTCAGAGTTGGTTTTTAGTGTTTTGGGTTTTCCGTATGTGATAGTTATATAATTAAAAGAAAATGTATTTATTTTTAGCTTCTGGTTTTTATTATTGTTACATTTAGTTTATGGTTACTCAGAAGATGTCATTATTTTTTTAAATATAATTTAACTTACTTTGTTAAATTTGCTTTTTAAATTCTGTACTTTTGTTTAGTTGAGCGGAATGAAGTTCCAAGGTCCTGGGGTGTTTCATGTGGGCAGAATGATCATCTGATTTTGTTTGCCAGCCTCGGTATCCTATACTGAACCAAGGTGGTTGTGTTCAGTAGACCTCACTGATTCGGACACATGCCTCAGGAGACAACGATCTCCAAACCACGTTGGTTGGCGCGTGTACCTATGGCTAAATTAGCCCCGGACAGAAGAGGTAACTATTTTACCCTAGTTTGGTTCCATCGGTGAGGTCTACTGGACACAACCACCCTGGTTCAGTACAGGATACCAAGGCACCTTTACATACATTCTTTTGTTGTGCACTTTCACATGAATTGCAGTAGCTGTACATTAACCGATCCTGATGAAAGCCTGATGGCTGAAACATGTTAATCTAGTATATGTGGCTGTCTCTAATGGTGGTCAGCCTCATACCCCAGCTCATTGCTTTTTAATCCTGTCGCTAGGTAGCTTAATAAAGTTTGCTGTTAGCTAGCCTCGCAGGCAGTTTTAAACTCACTATCACTTCATTTTAGCACTGCACATTTTTTCAGTTTTTGTTCATACACCTAGCTCACATAGGGTTTTAGTACAACCCAGTTGGCCATTCAAAACATCCCTGAGCTCCTCCCTCGCAGAGAGGGGGTTTTAGCCCACGTTAGAACTAGGTTCTGATGCGGGAGGCACCCCTATGATGAAGCATGACACCGATGGTGTGTGAGGGGAACCGTCCTGATAAGGGATACCGCCGACGTAAAGCTTGGTTTTCTTAAATCCACCTTCTGCTCAGCCACTCAGTCTGGACCCATTGGCTCGTTGTATATAGTTGTTAGATGGGGAGTGTGCCCACGCAGGTCCTTAAATCTCCCCAGGCCCTCTTTGTGTGTGCAGTGTCCGTACAAAGCCAATTTCCTCAGCTGCACTGCGAGAGCTTTCCCCAGAGAGTTGACAATGCCACGGCTGCCTACACAGAATGGGTAGATGCGGCATGTAGCAAACCAGCCCCAGTAAAAATGTAGACCCCTAAGCGGGCCACACCCTCAGCCCCATGGTACTCAGAAGATCTGAGAAAACTAAAACTTGACTGCAAACGCTCAGAGCGAGCCTGGAGAAAAGGTTGCAATAAGATTGACAAAGAGACGTATAAATTAAGTCTTACGCACTACAAAAAGTTACTCCTGGACACTAAAATGACATTTTTTGCTGAGCAAATTAGTCAGGCTAAATCCTCTTCTAAAGAACTTTTTAAAACCATAACTAAACGTTCTGCCCCCAACACGCCCAAAACACATAGCAGCCCCGAACTATGTGAAACTCTAGCCACGTTTTTTCAACAAAAAGTGGAAGCTATCTTCTCCACATTCGCGGTTGTGCAGAAAGAGGATAGTGAGGCATCAGTTAGGGTCGTGCCCACTGGATCCAAAATTACACCGGTATTAGACAGCTTTACGCCATTGGAGACACAAGATTCTATTAAACTCTTGTTGTCGATCCGATCTGGATCCCCTTTGGACCCTTGTCCTGCATCCGTGAGTAAACAAGTCCCAGACATTATTGGGCAGGCCCTCACCCCCCTGTTTAATGCCATTCTTAATTCGGGTCAGTTCCCCAAAATATGGAAAATTGCCTCTATTCTTCCATTGCTTAAAAAACAAAATCTTGATTCGAAGGACCCGAATAATTATAGACCCATCTCACGCCTTTCTCTTCCGGCTAAAATGTTAGAGAAAGCCATAAATACACAACTCAGCCGGTTTCTCCAGACCCACAGTGTACTGGATCCAACTCAATATGGCTTCCGTGCTGACCACAGCACAGAGTTGGCCCTGATTAAATCTACAAAGGAGATAAGAGAAGCCCTGGATCAGGGATGCGCCGCGATATTGATTATGTTAGATCTCTCGGCAGCCTTCGATACGGTCCATCATGAGGTCTTGATGGACCATCTATCAGAAGGTGGGGTACAAGGCAATGCCTGGAACCTCCTGAAATCCTTTCTTACCGACAGGACTCAAACAGTGGACTTGGACAAAGATAGGTCCAAGCCTTTCTCTCTTCCTTGTGGGGTTCCGCAGGGGTCGTCCCTTAGCCCGACACTTTTCAATGTATATGTGTCCCCATTGGCAGCCCTGATAAGATCTTTTGGGTTTCAATTGACATCCTATGCCGATGACACGCAAATAGTGCTATCCCTCCAGCGCGGCCAAGAAGCCGAAACTGGAATACGATGTCACGATTGTATGAAAGCTATCTCAGGGTGCTTGTCAGCCAATTGTCTGAAACTGAATTCAGGAAAAACAGAGGTTATTATATTTGGAAACAACCCTAACCACTGGACGCCTAACTGGTGGCTGGAAGAATTGGGAACTTTCCCGGTCCCTGCCATGAAAGTGAAGAACTTGGGGGTCATCATTGACAACAGACTTACTCTCGGGGACCATATAAGTGGGGTTGCCTCTGCAAGCTTCTTCCTCCTCAGAACTCTGAGGAAACTAAAGTTCCTTCTGTCGGAAGACAGCCTCAGGACAGCAGTTGCAGCGCTCATTTTGTCTCGATTGGACTACTGTAATGGCCTCTACTTGAACATCCAAAAGAGACACCTGAACAGGCTCCAAATCGTGCAAAATGCGGCAGCCAGGCTGTTGACGGGTACACCCAGGTTTGTGTCCGTCAAGGAGGCACTGAGACATCTCCACTGGCTCCCAGTAAAACAGCGGGCCCAGTTTAAAGCCCTCTGCACGGTCTTCAAAGCCCTAAACGGAACAGGCCCTGACTACTTGAACCAAAGGCTCAAATGGTATGTTCCCAGAAGAACTTTGCATTCTACGGAAGCTAAACTAGTGACTGTTCCGCCAGTTAAAAAAGTTAGCTGGGGTGGTAGGAGCTTTATCGTATGTGCTGCAAAAGAATGGAATAAATTACCATTCCACCTAAGAAATGCAACTGAGCTCCTTTCCTTTAGGAAAGGGTTGAAAACCTGGTTTTTCATTGGATAGTCATTCTCACCACAGCAACCACTTAGGCAGTGCTCAGCGCCAGGACACCCTGGGGTAACAGTCGCACTTTAGAGATTTTATTAACATAACATATTAACATAACAGAGCGCGGGCAGCTGCAACGTGGGGCCATTTCTTTTGGGTGATGAGAAGGAAGGGGCGAGATGCACCCCTCGGCCCCCAATGCTTGACCCACATTGCTTTTGCTGCAAGGCAGCCAGAGGGCCAGTAAAAGGCCCTACGTTTAGAGCCCTGACATTTTGGACAGAGGGCATTTGGGCCCCAAGGAAGGCCAGTTGGCCTGCTGTCATTTTTAGGGTGACGCCTAAAGAGATTGCATAATGTGTTTATGCTGATGATGATGCCTAATGCAAATGTTATGTATAATGTGTTTTATGCCTAAAGTGATAATGCTAAGTACAGTATTTTTGCCACTAGTTGCTGGTTGTTTTACATTTGCTACTTGTGCTTTCTAAAGGTTCTGACAGTGGCCCGATTGGCCCTGTCATGTATATAATCCCCTGCAAATTTCTACCTGGTGCCAGTTGGCACAGTGTATATGTGTGATTATGATTCTAATGTGCTTTGGATAATACAAAGGCTATTGTTTTATATAACCTTGTGTGGAGTTTCTGTTGTGGTGTGCCTAGTGTGTTGCTGCTGTGTGTGTGTTTTGCGCAAACGCTTTACACATTGCCTCTGGGATAAGCCTGACTGCTCGTGCCAAGCTACCAAGGGGGTGAGCAGGGGTTATCTTCAGCGCGTAACTCCCTTGCCCTGACTAGAGTGGTGGTTTCTGCCTGGCTTAGGCGCAAGCCCTAGAGAACCAGAAATCCCATTTCTAACATTGGTTGTCAGCGGTGAGGATAGGACTTGCGCTTGCGCAGTACCACAGCGACAACTGGTTGCACTACAAACTCTGCATTTAGAGAATCACAGGTTTGGGGATTATTTTTCCTGATTATTTTTTCTCCTTAAAAGTGTCATTTTTGAATTGTGTATTTCTGCTCTGATAAATTTTGGTGACACCCCTAAAATGTCAGTTATGTCTCACCCCGGTGATCCAGCAGTTATTGTGACAGGAAGTGCATTTAATGTAAAGAGGTTACGTAAATACACTGTGAAGGACCTAAAGAGGTTCTGTCAGGATCTTGGATGTCAGGTGAAGAGGTCTGTCCAGAAAGCAGAACTGCAGGAGGCCTTGTTGGCCTGTTGGACATCCCAAAACCGGGTGGAGGAGGAGTCTGGGAAGGAGGGCCCGAGACCAGTGAGGTCCCCGAGAGGGAGAGTCTCAAACCAGCACCCCAAGAGGGCAGTGGCCCTGGAGAGTTTAAGCAGGAGGGAGAAAATGACAGGGCAGGGACGCCAGTAGGTTGGGAGGACCCCATATATAGGGAGTCCCTTGCTGGGTCCAGTGCCAGGGGCGGTGCCCCATCCCTTTCCCTGTCCCCAGAAGAGTGGGAAGATAGGAGGGAAGAAAGGGAGCATCAGCTGGCATTGGAAAGGCTCAGGTTAGAACTAGCGCAGCTGGGTGTGGAGGAGAAAAAGCTAGAGACTGAGAGGGTCTTAGTGCAGGAGAGGATGGCGGAGGCAGAGAGGGCCTTCGCCAGGGAGAAACTAACTCTTGAGGATATGTCCCCTGAGTACAGTTTTAGTTGTCTGGATTCACCAGTAAGGGTGGGGTCCAGTGGTGGCACCAATATGGAGTCCAGTGCAGGACGTCCCACTCCCAGATCCCAGAGTATGGTGCCTGGTTCCCAGGAAGAGGGATACAGGTTGAGGTTTAGGGGCAGTAGAAAATTGCCTCACCAGTCTTGGGGGGAGTTTGTGGATGAGTGTTGTGATGCACTGGAAGGTTGGGTGATAGGTAGCACGGCAAATGATTTTGAAGGGCTGTTCAATCTGGTTGTCAGAGAGCACATGTTCAGTAATTGTTTTCCGGGGTTGCGCCAACACCTGTTGGAGTGTGAGTTCTCTGATCCCAGAGAGCTTGCACAGGAGGCAGACCTCTGGGTGAGTGCCAGAGGGTCTGAAGAGGCATTGGGGAGTGACCCTAAGAGGAGTGGCTGAGGTATTTCCCAGCCCTGAGTGGTGGGAGAGGTTCAGAGTAGCCCAGCTAGGTCCTGGTGTAGTGGGAGGGTTGTAGGGCCTCACGTCCTGTCTCCAAGGAGAAGGAGTGAGACTGGGATGCGTCCCAAAGTGCCCCAACCTCAGTCTCAGGGCCTGGAGGGTTCCTTAAGGGAACACCAGGTGGGGAACCTAGTCTGTACTGGTAGGCCGTCTGTTGAGGGAGATCTCCTAGTGTCAGGAGAACTTGGAGTGTCTGTAAGCAGACCTCCATCAGTTCTGGTGTCTGGCAGTGCCACTCCTACGTGGAGGGTGCAGAAGTCCAGATGGAGGGGTGAGAGGGGGAGAGAGTCCCCAGTGGGAGAACCAGTGGGTCAGGGACCAGCCAGAAGGGCTGAGTCTCCTAGGAGTGACCATGGTGACACCACTTCTGTCGTGGGGGGTCTTCACACACTGTCAAATGGACAGGGGTTGGGAGATCAGCACCAGGCAGACTGTCACACAACACATGAATTATGTGTTACCCTCGGGGGCATGTGTGCTCCCCAGGAAGTCCTGGTGCGCCGGGAGGGTGCTCAGCCACAGGGTTCAGTCCCTGGGTTGGGTAGCCAGGTTCAGGTGTTACCTTACCTGGAGGGAAGGACATCTGTAAGCAGTGTCCTGACCGGTTTGTCTTTCTAGGGGTACCACTCCTGATGGGAGGGTGCAGGACTCTGGAAGGGGTGCAGAGGGAGGGAATTCTCACCTCTGACCGCGGTTCAACCTGAGGGTTTAGACTCTAGGTTGGTAGATCAGTTGCAGGGTCAAGGCCCTGAACTGGTGGAAGAATTGTGTAGGAGGTCTGGTTCCAGCGTCCTGACAGTTTTTGGTTCTGGGGGTGCTTCTCCTGGGAGGAGAGTGCGGGACCCCAGAAGGAGAGGTAAGGGGAGGAGAGCCTCGCCCGAGACCTCTGGTCAGCCTGAGGGTGCAGACCCTAGGTTGGAGGATCAGTGGCAGTTTAGAACTGCATTGATGAGGGGACAAGTGGAGAATGGTTACTATGTGCCAGGGGTTACTGCCCCCCACTCTGTGAGATGGCAAGGACCAGAGACATCTGGATGGCCTAGGGCCTGGTCCTAGCCGCGGACAGCTAGGGAGTACCAGTGGGGTAGCTTAGTTGGTCCTGGGAGCTTTGACGGAGGGAACCAAATGGGTTCAGATTGGCGTAGAACTAGAGTGTGCCCCTGCAGTTGCGGGCCCGCGTCCATGTTCTATCGCCCCAAGCAGGGAAGCCCATCAAGGTAATGATTGGTCTACCCTGGCTTTTGGCTGGAAGGGGGTTGTGTTGGACTTAGCCCTTTTTGCAGGGTCATCCCTGAACTTTTTGCCTTCCTCCTAGCCTTTTTTCTGACATGGTGTTGGTGGTTTTAGGACTTTGGGCACTTTAGCACTGCTGTCCAGTGTAAAGTGCGTGTGCTCTCTGTGGTAAACATGGTAAGATTGGTCTACACCTGTTTGGTGTATTTAATTTTTCTGTCAGTCCCTTATAAAGTGGTATCTCAGATACCCAGGGCCAGTAAATTAAATGCTACTGGTGGGCTTGCAGTGCTGATTGCGCCACCCACGAAAGTAGCCTTTCAAACCTGTCTCAGGCCTCTGCCATTGCAGGGCCTGTGCGCGCAGTGTTACTGCCGCTGTGACGTGACACCTAAAGTGTGTGCCACGTCTGTGACCCCCCTTTTACTGCATGTCAGTCACCCCTAATGTAAGCCCTAGCTAGCCCTATGTGCCGGGTGCATTGTAGGTAAAAGGTAGGATATGTACCTTAAGTTAAGTGTGTGACATGTCCTGGTAGTGACAAACAGCCATTTTGGTTTCTCACTGTTGTGAGGCTGCCCTATCATAGGAATGCATTGGGGATTCCCTGATAAGTGTTTCAGTGGTAATTCCTGACATGAGAGGAGCAGCAGGGTCAAGTTTGGTATGTTTGGAATAGTAATAATAAATGCTGCGCAATGGTGTGTGCAGATTTATTATCACTATTTTAGAAATGCCACTTTTAGAAGATGGCATTTCTGTGTGCTATGTGTCTGCCTGCCTGATGTGTATTGCATGTCTGGCTCTGGAGTGACAGGGGCTGGGGAGGTGTGTGGCTCCAGGGAGGGCAGAGTGAGTCAGCGCCAGGCTGAATAGGAGATCTGCATTTGGAGTAGTGGGAGGAGTAGTCCCCTGACCCTGAATAGGTCTGTGCCTGCCTAGGTGAATGCTGGCTCTGCCCCCCTGTGGTGTGTCTGAGGACCTAGCCCCATCTGACAAAGGAGGGTGGAAGCCTGGTAAACAGAGTGCTTCAACACCCCCCAGAACCAGTTGAGGCAGGTTCCCCCAAGCCCTGTGCCAGGGCAGACAAAGAGAAATGTACCATATATACTGGGGCTGTGACCCCCATGAATGGTGTGCTTCCTTGTGCTGTGTTGGGTGCTGGAACTGCTGGGCCCCAGGAGGAACCGCCACGAGGGACTGCCCCTCTGTCAAGGGGCCCTGTGAGCTGGCCTGCCTGGGCCCAGCTCTACTTTCTGGACTGAGCACCTCGTGAGCGCTATATCTTTCTCCCAGGGCGGGAGAAGTGTGGTGCCCTGCAGCGCGATGCTGCGACGTGTCTGGAGGGAATCCCGGCGTGGGGATTCCCCTGTGCTTCCAGGAGAAGCGGGAGCCTACCCCGCATTTGGGCTCATTCTAAGCGAGAGCCTACCTCGTATTTGGGCTCATTCTAAGCGGGAGCCTACCCCGCATTTGGGCTCATGGAGAAGCGGGAGCCCACCCCGCAGTTGTGCAGAGCCGTTGAGATCGGCCAGAACCGCTGCCTCGGAAAATCAGAAAGTCAGGCAAGGCTGCCTGACGTTGGGCGGAGCTTAAGGCCCAGGAAGCAGAGTGCCCCGTGTGTGGCCAATGGGGAGAGAGGCCGGTGTCTGCCGAACCGGAGCCTCGCGGGCTCCCGGCAGAAGTCCGGAGGATTTGGAGGAGTCCTGAGTTCCCCGGTGACTGCAGGAAGACCCGGACGGCCAGCAAGGCGCTGAAGGTGGTGCGGCCGCCAGAGGAGACCGAGAGAGGTGAAGGAGGGTCCCATGAGCGGGTCCTCCCGAGGCACATTGTCGGTGCCTGGCGCCGGAATCGATCTGTCTCGGTGAGTGGAGACGGCGCATGGAGCAGTGTTGGAGCTCCCTGAGGCACTGGTAGTGCCAGTGCTGATTCCTCTTTGGGCGCTCATCAGGCACGGTTGGTGCCAGGGCTAATTACGTTGTTGGCCGCATTGTGGTGTCGAGAGCGGCACCGGAAGGGCCCCATTAAAAAGGGGCTCCCTAGGCACTGTTAGTGACCGTGCAAAGTCAATTTCCTCAGCTGCACCGCGAGAGCTCGGGCAGCTGCAACGTGGGGCCATTTCTTTTGGGTGATGAGAAGGAAGGGGCGAGATGCACCCCTCGGCCCCCAATGCATGACGCACATTGCTTTTGCTGCAAGGCAGCCAGAGGGCCAGTGAAAGGCCCTACGTTTAGAGCCCTGACATTTTGGACAGAGGGCGTTTGGGCCCCAAGGAAGGCCAGTTGGCCTGGGGTCATTTTTAGGGTGATGCCTAAAGAGATTGCATAATTTGTTTATGCTGATGATGATGCCTAATGCAAATGTTATGCATAATGTGTTTTATGCCTAAAGTGATAATGCTAAGTACAGTATTTTTGCCAGTAGTTGCTGGTTGTTTTACATTTGCTACTTGTGCTTTCTAAAGGTTCTGACAGTGGCCCAATTGGCCCTGTCATGTAAATAATCCCCTGTAAATTTCTACCTGGTGCCAGTTGGCACAGTGTATATGTGTGATTATGATTCTAATGTGTTTTGGATAATACAAAGGCTATTTTTTTATATAACCTTGTGTGGAATTTCTTTTGTGGTGTGCCTAGTGTGTTGCTGCTGTGTGTGTGTGTTGCGCAAACGCTTTACACATTGCCTATGGGATAAGCCTGACTGCTCGTGCCAAGCTACCAAGGGGGTGAGCAGGGGTTTTCTTCAGCGTGTAACTCCCTTGCCCTGACTAGAGTGCTGGTTTCTGCCTGGCTTAGGCGCAAGCCCTAGCCAACCAGAAATACCATTTCTAACACCTGGTCACTAAAAACAGTAATAAAGATGAAATGCAAAACAATAAAAATTCCAAAATTGATTAGAACATAGAGTACAATTTAATTAACAGAATTATTATTATTATTATTAGGACTTGTATCGCGCAACGAATCATCCCCAGAGGGATCTCTCGGCGCCTTGGCTGCACACTACCGGTGACTCATGACAATTAGAACATCCATGTTTAAGCTGTTTCTTAAACTGCACCAGGGTTGTGCAGGCCCGGATCTCGTCTGGTAATCTGTTCCAGTGGAAGGGGGCAAGATGAGCGAATGCACGCCCACCCATTTTAATTTTACTGATTTCCCAGGGACAGAGCAGTTTCCGATTACTCGATCTAAGTTGGCGTACGGGGACATAAGGGATTAGCTTCTTCCTTAGATACGCCGGGCCCGTCCCTTGAAGTGCTTTAAACACTATAGTCAAGAGCTTAAAAACTGCTCTCTTCCTAATGGGCAGCCAGTGCAATTGTCGCAGGAGAGGTAATGACGGGGTGCATACCGGTTTGTTGAGAGCCAGCCGCGCTGCTGTATTTTGAACTACTTGCAGCCTTGACGATAGATCCTCCCTCATTCCAACTAATAGTAAATTACCGTAATCTAGTCTACTGACTAGCAGTGCCTGTATTAGGGTCTTTCTGGCCACAAGGGGGATCCACGGAAAAATCTTTCTCAACATCCGCATTATTCCAAAGCATGTGCTCGAAACCGTCTTCACATGATCCTCCATAGAGGGTTTATTGTCTATCATAATTCCCAAATTCCTTGCCTGCTTTTTTGGGCTAGGTGCTTCTCCAAGTTCTATAGGCCACCAGTCTGCAGACCATAATTCCTCAGCCTTCCCAAACAAGAGAATCTCCGTTTTATTGGAGTTTAGCTGAAGGAAGTTCT
Organism: Calotriton arnoldi; assembly: GCA_963921515.1. Classification (NCBI taxonomy): domain Eukaryota; kingdom Metazoa; phylum Chordata; class Amphibia; order Caudata; family Salamandridae; genus Calotriton; species Calotriton arnoldi. The sequence continues at coordinate 1,358,923 of CAWUFW010004595.1, read as the reverse complement.
TACTCATCCATGTGACTATTTTCAACATACAGAACTTAAACTTAGCTCTGGTTGCCGCGGGATCCGTCTTGATGGGGATTATCACCTGAGTGTCGTCCGCATACAAGATCGTCTCAAAACCGCAAGATCTAATAATGGCAGCCAGAGGAGCCACATAGATGTTGAACAAGGTAGGACTTAAAATGGACCCCTGGGGGACCCCCTTGTCCAATAACGTGGTCTGTGACACAAATGTATCCAATTGGACACATTGTGTTCTGTTGGTCAGAAAGCTTTGTAGCCAGGCTAAGGCCATTTCTCCAACACCAATCTCTCATAGCCTGTCCAGCAGGATGCTGTGAGAGATGGTGTCGAAGGCCGCCGACAGGTCAAGGAGCACTAACATTGTAGGGATCACCTTATCCAATGACATCCTTATTGTGTCTGTGACTTCGGCCAAGGCAGCTTCGGTGCTATGCCCCATCCGGAAGCCTGATTGGGAGGGGTCCAAAAGATTATTCTGCTCCAGATAACCCGAGAGTTGTTGATTAATCAGTGTCTCCATGACCTTGGAACAGCACGGAAGGAGGGAAATCGGCCTATAGTTTTGCAGGTCTGCCGGGTCTGCCAGCGCCTTCTTCAACAGAGGTTTGATGTGCGCCTTCTTCCATTTGCTGGGGAATGTAGCCGTGGCCAAAGAAATGTTACAGACCTCCGAGAGCGAGGAAGATAAGACCGGCGCTAGTTCTGACATAATAAATGGCAAAGCCGGGTCTAACGGTGAGCCTGATTTAGTAAGCGCAAGTACAGACTCCACTTGCTCTGTGGTGATAGTTACAAAAGAATCGAGCCTGGGTATTGAAGTATCACTCCGGGGAGGGACTATCCCCTTCGATACCTCTCCTGCACCCAAGGAACTATAAATTTTATCGATCTTCTGTTTAAAATGGTTCGCTAGATCATCACAAAGCCCCTTTGCGTAGGCGGGATAGAGGGACTAATCACTCTGGGATTCGTGAACTACTTAGGATCTTAAAGAGCTCCTTAGAGGAGCTCTTTGCCTCCCGTATTCGCGTGCCTAAATGATCTCTTCTTGCTATAATACAGCTTTTTAAATAGGCTCTATGTGCCAATTTATAGGCCAGCTTATCCCCCGGCAGCTTAGTTTTTCTTCATTTTCTCTCGCTGCCTCTGCACAGGGCCTTTTCCTTTTTAAGGCATTCCGAGTACCAGGGGGCTGGGGCAGCCCTTTCCTGAGTGCTCACTACTCTGAGAGGGGCGATGCTGTCTAAGGTGTCGCTAATGGAGGCCTCCCATCTTTCTAGGGCTTTGTCACTTGCAGCACCGCTTTCAAATGAGGGGGTTCTGAACACCCGACTAAACGCTGCAGGAGTGACTTTCATCCAAGCTCTACGAAGATTTTCTCTACGTTGGGGCTGGCTTCCTACTTCTGGCCTTCTAAAAGAAAATCTTAGTGCCAGATGATCGGTCCAAGTTAATGCCAAAGGAGGTTCTACTGATCAATCATAGATATTCATGAAAATGGTGTCCAGGGTGTGTCCTGCTACATGTGTAGGGTCGTGAATTCTCATGGAGAGATCTAACGACTCCATGGCCGACAGTAAACACACCGACTATGCATTGGAAAGGTCCTCTAAGTGATGGTTAAAATCCCCGACAAGTAGAAAGTTGTTGGCTTGCAGGATATACGGGGCAAGAGTTTCCAATAGTGATGTACAAAACAGTTTTTTGCTCTCTCCCGGGGGATGATAGACTACTGCCCCATCCACCTAGCCCCCTGAAAAGGTTCCAGCCGAAACACCATTAGTTCAATACTAGTGGTAGAAACCGTGTCCACCATTTTGCTGTAATACGGAGAGCGCATGGCTATGGCCAGGCCCCCCCCCCCTTTTACCCATCCTATCTAATCTCGTAACGGTGTACTCCTCCGGAAAGGCGATTGCCAGGGCAGATGTAGAATGGTTTTGCAGCCAAGTCTCGGTGAGGAGACAGATGTCTGACTTCAAATGTACCAGCAAGTCCCAAATTTCTGCGGAGTGCTTAGGGATAGATCTAGCATTAATGTACAGACCCTGAAAAGGAGCTCCTTGTACTGCCTTCATCTGGTTACTCTTCCCAGTACTCTGCACTTTTAATACTTGATCGCTTGAGGGATGAGAGTGAAGGGGGTGAAGAATGACACCAAAATGGCAATAATCCAATGAGGGGAACCAGCAATATTAATTATTTGAGTTTTAAGAAGAAATTGCACCAAGAAGCATAGAGTGCCAATGATAGTCACAGTAGAACAGGACTTCGGTGCAATTTGACAGTGGCCGTAATTAAGTGTAGGTCACATACAGTAACCAGGTTCATTCTGGTCAAAGATTTTTCCATTGAGTCTCAATCCAACACAGGAGTACACTTTTAAAGCCCCCTCGGGGTGGAATTGAGAGACTCACAGGGTTGCAGGCAGAGGCCAACAGAAGAGTCTAGTCAAGGCCAATTGCCACTGATCAGCCTGGCAGTTGCAGGAAAAACACTCTTGGAGCTTGACAGGAAGTCAGCCTTATGATGCTTGGAGTCCATTTCTTGTCCTATGTACAGGAAGGAAAGAGTTCCAGTCTTCAGGGCTTTTCTTAAGTCACATACAGCAGGTCCAGTCCTCTTCTGATCTTCACAGTTCCAGAAGTATTCTTAAGTGGGTGCCTGGAGATGTCACATTTTGGCCTGGCACAAGTTTGTGGTTGGGAATGACCCCCAGTGACACCCCAACCAATGGAGTAAAGCTTCATAGGGCTAACCCTATCCACTTTGGGCATTTTCAAAATAGCCACAGTCTTCGGCCACACTAAACCTGGGCTCTGAGGGCTGGCATTGTGTGGGGTAGTATATTATGGTTATCCTAGTGTCCCCCCACATCTAAACTTAAAATCTATTTTAAGCATTCCATGTACCCCTAACAAACTCAGAGACGAATGTCTGGTAGAACAAAGCTGTGTTTTCAGTAACCAGACAGTGGCTATACATATATTGTTTTGCCATTCTGTTTCCTTTCTTTTATGTGTGCCCCAAATTCTATATGTAAACCCAGCAGATCTGTCAAACAGGCTGCGACCATGTAATGTGAAAAAGAGTCTTGCTGTAATTGGGGCCTGACTGGATGGGGGTCGACAAAAGAAGGGCCATGTCCAAGACTCAAGTAAACTTTACCTGAGACAGGGGAGGCCTCTTTAAAGTGTGCCCCAAGTGTCGTATGAATAAACCTAGCAGTCCTGTCAAGCAGCATGTGACATTCAAGCAGGACTTGACACTTTAATGTATAAGAAGATCCTCCCAGCCTCACCTGCATATACTGTCAAGTTCAGATGGGCCATATAGGAAGCTGGCTCTGTATATGATACAGCCACTAGGTGGTAATATTTGGCATAGAGTCTAAGGGTTTCCAAAAGTGTACAGGGCTCAATGTAAAACCCAGAATGCTCTATTAGTGGTAGTGTGGGTGAGCAGCCTTAGGCCTAATACAGAGGAATGTAAGACATTTATTGCACAACAGTGATCAGTAATAGACACATGACTCAAGAAGGAGATACAGACCAATTTTAGAAACATATACTTTACTTTGTATGTACTTTATTTCAAGATCGTGGTCTTCGCAATTGGGTAAGTACGTTTTCAATTAGAATTACTTTTCATATTCAGAAGTTGACAGTGCAATTTCAGAATAGTTCAATATTATCCTGTGGAGGGAAACAATTATGCGGTGTAACAGGCAAGTATGCCACTTACAGTTCCAGTCTACCCTTCAGGTGTCTCAGACCAACACTGGGTGCAACGTTGGTCGTGTTTGACTGGGGGCACCCAGAAGGAGCAGGATTCAGTATCTATGCTGAGGCTGTCAATACCTGCAATGATATTTATCCTCGCAGTTCACAGAGAGCAAGGAAGCGGGTAGGTATTCATCCAACTGCCAACACAGCTACCACCAGGGTCGCCAGCAGCAGGCTGCTGTGGATCAGATGGAGAGTGCCATCATCGGACCGCCACGGAGCAGTCGTGGTTGGGCAGGCAGAGCAGAAGGCACCGGAGGAGGCCAGCAGGGCCACTTGCTGGAGGGTACAGGCTCTGTGGCCTGGAGCTGACACAGCTTGGGCTGAGAGGGTGCCATGTTGACCTTTTCATTTTCTCCCTCACAGGGGCATGCAAGCTTCAAGGGGAGTGGTTTGGTCCCAGTGAGGGGGTCCCAAGGGACCCTCTTCAGCTCCCAGGCCCTAGGTACCCAGGGTACCATTTACTAGAGACTTATAGGGGTAGAAGTACCAATTGGGGGTTTGTTTTTAGGGAAGAAGCACTGGTACACGGGATCTGGTTGGCAAGGACCCTGTGCACTAAATTTGAAACCACATCAAAATCCGGCAAAAAGTGGGGAGCTAACCATGCAAAAGAGGCCCTCTCTCACAGACCATCTCTGCCCATTCAGGTCAGCCTATTACTTGCCTATGGGAGCAAGTTCCAACCTCATTTATACCTATTTAAACACTAATTACTGGTTGGTCAAAGTGGGAGAGAAAGAATACAGATTTCGCTTCCATGAACTTCAGGAAAGGAAAAGGTAACTTTCAGACAGTTCCTTTTCCATAATATCAAGAAACAATCTGACATTACCATTGAATTTTTAATAACTATTAAAAAATAGTTGTTTGATTTTTTTCTAGCTCGTCCCATTCCCGAGATACAGTATTCGTTTTTTCGTGAAAAAATATTGCATCCCAGTGATTTCCTGTGGAAAAGACAACCCTGCTGCAAGTAAAATAGCTTTTACAGCTTTTTCCCTGTAAGGTCATCTTTAACATTAAACTTTTAGAGGGCCTCTTTTAAGTACCATCTACACTGCAATATGGTCTACTTAGGGTATCAGCAGGGGTTATTTTTACAGGTCAAATTTGCAGTCAAAACCTGCCCAGCTAGCATGCAGTCATATTTACATTGTCATTGCAGTGGGTGGCACAATGGGTGCTCCAGCCCACTGGTGACATTTAACTTATTGGCCCTGTATAATATATTAGGAACTTTTAGGTAATCTAAAGATGCCATATGAAAAGGTAGAAGCACGGCAGTTTGATTGTGATAAGCAGGGGTAAGGTGCACAGAGTTCCAAGGCGAACAAAAAAAGTCAAGGAAAAACTCGTGGGGGGGAATCCCACACAAAAAATGTCAACAACGATTATTTTATAATGTATATGGCATGCTAATTTAAGTCACTACCTCCATTATTTACTATGGGAGCATGTTGCAGTATCAGGAGTTTAACTTTACAATTGTAAATTTGATTCCACCCCTTGTTGCAGAGACTGGAAACATATAAGTTTACGCACAGATTTTATGAAAAGCCCAAAGTAGTAAAATTACACAAAGTGTAATTTTTTAATTGTAAATCTAAATAAGAAGAGTTACCTTTGTCTCAATAGTCCCCTATGTTGGCAAGATCATTTTAAAGGGAACATTATTATATTTGAATAATGCAAAAGTATAGACCTTTACTCCTTGAAATACAGTTACTGTGCAACTTTGAAACATTAATCATCTTTTCAGAATGTGAAAAACATAAATTTTCCCTACTTAAGTACTTATTTAAAAATCTTCAAAGAAGAAATCAAACAAGAGGAGCTAGTAGCCATTACGTTATATAAAATAAATAACCTCAGAGAACAGGCAAAAACAACAAAACCAACACCATTATAAAAGCCTTGTTATTTGAAATGTGGCTGAAATTGCAATGGGTGAAGTTCAAGATACCATAATCTAGTTAATTGCAAAGCATATTGATCTATTTATCCTGCTAGCATAATCTAATGAGATTCAAATATCAGTTTTAACTTAATTACAGAAAAATACATACGCTATGACACAAGCAACTATGACATAAACATAAAAATGCCCCAAATCAGCTCATAAAAAATAATGATTGTTTATCAGTTGACAAACTACTGAAGGAAATTCATAACTAGCTTTATGCATAAAGTCACTGGATCAACACTAGGTAGCCAATTACGATTTCGTGAGAAAGGCCTCCAGACGGGTTCCGGAACGAGCAAATCCGTTTTGGAGCCTATGTTTCCGACCGAATCACCCCCAGTTCCGAACGACCAAGAACAATGTGAAGATCTCATCCGTGTCGACCGAATCGTTTCCGAACCCATTCGCAGCCGAATCGTGCTGCGCAATGGAGCTGGCTTCCGAACGAGCGAGTGCGATGCACAATTCGGATAGCCGTATCGACTCGGTCTCAGCGTGGGAATCGGACTTCGGGGGCCTGTAGCAGGCCCCCCTTCACCCAGGGCCCTCCGAATCGGTCCCGTGGGGGTACCCATGGGTCCCTCCTTTCCATGCATGCACAGTGTGGCGGGCACCACAGGGTGTACGCTTTTCCCCACCCACCCCTTTTTGCTATGGGAGCCTGTGTACGTGTTCGGTATACAGGCTCCCATAGAGTTTAATGGGAGTCCGAGCGAACCAAGTCCGTCACCATAAGGGTGCATCGGAATCGGTCGCTTGGACTCGAGGAGCGCAATTCGCTAGGAAAGCCCTCCAGATCCGAGTCGTATGGAGGGCTTTCTAACTAGATCGTAATTGGCCCCTTTGTAGTAACAACAACTAGAGTACTGGAAGCCTATGAAATAGGATTGCGTTCTAATGTTACAAGTAGGGCAAACTAACAGCTGATGCCAGACATTTAGCTATTTCCATATAACACAACAAGAAACTACTTATTTTGTAGAAAGCTTACTGTACAATTTAATTCTGACTTATGTGTTTGAGAATACTATGTCAGAAGCACAGTATTGTCGTATATTTGTGTAAAGCTCATTATTGTGATCGGTGACCTTTTACGATTAATCCAGTGTAAAATCAGAAATCACTTACATTTCTAGCTAATAGTGAAACAAAAAAGTGTTGGGAAAGCTTTGCAAATTTCAACTTGTGGATTTAGCAGTACAATACTATATTTCTATTTATGAAAACCATCAAAGTAGTGCATACATAAATAATTTGAAACATTTGGCTACATAAAGTATCATGCACAATACGAATAAAACAGTATTGCAAGTCGCTAGAGACATGGATGTATGTTAAAATACTTTCTGCTAGCAGCTGGAATAGGGAAGACAAGATAAGCTAAAATACAAATGCATCTAGTGATTGAGAATTAGCATCATACAACCATTCAGCGTTTAGGACATGCCCTTGACCCTCCCTGGCAGTTTGCTTGTTCGAACTCTCCATGCCCAAGATAAAATCCTGGAGACACCAAATACAATATGTTCCGTCATGTCACATCTAAGGGTTCTGCACACTTCCCAGTAATGAGATATGCCCATAAGCTTTCATACAGGATTGATCTAGCTCCAAAGAGGCAGGACATAGGTTGGACAGAAGAAGAGGAAGTGTTTGTCTGTCTCTGGGAACATTGGGGAAAACTGGCAATTTGGGAATAAGGATCCTATTTTGTCCCATTTACTTGTAAAAGTATCCAAGGGCAGGATGCCAATCTGGACTTCATGTAGAGGCTATAGGCTTGCAAAGGGAAAATCTTGTCCAGAAAAGGCTGAACTGTGAAACTTCAGAAAGCTTGCTTCAGCTTAGTAAGAAAGCCTTTCTTTAGCGTAGCAGGGGAATTCCACACTTCCTCCATCTTGATGGCTTTGCTTAGGTATTTAACTTTGCTCAACCATGAAGTACATACACTTTTTTAATATTAACTAGTTCCACCAGGACCTCCAGGACCTCCCTGTATGGCACCAGTTCTGGTGTGGACCATGGGCGCACTCAATATGTCAAGGGTTTTAGGATTACAACATGATCAATTCTATTTAATGGAAGATCAATGCATAGGGGTATAAGGTGTTTTTTTTGGGTGAGGTTGCATAGTGATCTAATGAATTTGTTTTCAAGGTGTGTGAGCAAAGACACATCAACACAGCCAAGGAGCTCTGCATCATATGTGGCCCCTGCAATAGCAGTGGCTCTGTAGACTTCTAGAGCGGGTGTTAGAGTGCTTCTGAAAGTGGTCTTATATTTCCTGCCTATGGCAGATGCCCTTTTGTAGTATGGCTGATAGGGACATTGTCGACATCGCTAAGTTAGCATGAGCCCAGCTGCCATGATGCTGCTTTTGCGCACGTTACTACATGACTTTATTTTTGCAAGATTCTGTTTCTGCCTTTCACATGAGAACCGTCTGCTTTGTGCATTCTCTGCTGGTTCCTGGAGTTTAGTCTGAACACTGTAAGCAAGGACGATAAACAATGCCCCTTGTTATTCTGTTCTGGTCAGTTCCTAGCACCTAGACAAAACACGCTAACACAGCTGCTGCTGCTGGATATTATGGGGATGCATGTTTGGTTAACACACACTTGGAGAGGGATCTTTCCAGGGAGAAGAGGAATGCAGTTCCTCTGATGTAGATATACCATCTAGGCACTAAGGTATGGGGTTTGCTGACAAAGCACAGAGATTGTCTATTATATAATAATACAACTTCTTACCAAGGGGAGGGCGGTTAGGCCTTATAGTCCTTTAGCCACTGTCTTTATATGATGACATCTCCCTTTATGATATATGGCCTTGCTACAATGCTAACTGTATTGATATTATGCATTTTGCTGCTGTTTGTGGCTCGTATACTGCGCTTTATACCACGATATTTAAAATAAACATTTTAAACTTTATTCGTGTCTCATTCAATTCTTATTGTGGACATATATGAGTGAGAGAGTGAAAAGGTGTGTCTTGTTACCGCGATTCCTGAGAGATCCGGGAGTGTTGTGTTCTGGGGTGTCCAATCATTTGCATTTTCGTGATTGTTTAGGAGAGTGAATGAGACACTATAGCTACACGGTCCTGGGATTGTGGGTACTGAGGTGGTAGGAAGGCATAGCCCCTATACACCGAGGTCCCATATTCCTGAGCATAGTTCTGTGTATGTGCAGAATCCCTGCAACACTTTGGTGAAGGATTGTCCTGCTTTTTCATACCTGGGGGGCCTAGGACAGATTATTGGCTGGTCTAATGCCCAGGTAGTCAAAACATTTCACTTATTTAAAGGGCAACCCCTCTAGCCTTATCCTACCTCTAGAAGACCGGTGAGGGTTCATTGCCATGAATTTAGATTTAGAAGGGTTTATCTCTAAGCCCCTTACTGAGCAAAAAGTTGAAAATCTCTCCAACAAAGACTAAATACCCGGTGGAGTTCTAGATATAAGAAGCGTATCATCAGCAAACATGAGTATTGGTGAACTAATACCTGCAGATTTGGGGGCATTATGTCTGCACTGGGCCAACACTCTAGTGCTTCATTGATGTACAGACTGAACAGCGTAGGGGCTAGAACACATCCTTCCCTGATGTCACAGTTTGTTGCTATCCTAGATGTGAGGTTCCCATCAGAGTTCCACCTGACCTGTGTGTACGTATCGGTATGTAGGATCTTTAAAATTCTTAGGAGATCAGCAGGGATACCATATGTTTCAATTACCCTCCAAAAGTATTCCCTTGGGACTAAGTCAAATGCCGCCCTCAGATCTATGAAGGTGACATGGAGATGGTCCCGCCTTATGGCAACATACTTCCAGCAGATCATCCCAAAGCGGAAGACTTGATTGAGGGTGCTAACCTTGGACCTAATCCCAGCTTGACTTGTGGATTTATTTTACTTGGCAACTTTCAAACATATGAATCATCATTTGAAATAAGCACTTACTTGCCCCATTTTGACAACATATTTAAATACATTGAATGAGGAAATTCAACAAGAAGAATTAGTAGTGGATGGACTGTAGAGGCTAATTTCTGAGGCAAGTGTAAAGGCTACATGAACAAATCCCATAATTCAAAATGATTCTGCAACAACCATGGGAGAATTCAAAAACGTAATGCAGGACTTCAATGGTGACAATAAACATCTCACGGCTCTTCACAAATTAATAAGACACAATTAGTCATTTAAAAATTTTAAAAAAGGAACACAGACTAAAAAATCATCATAAAACTTGCATGTGCCCATGCTTCAAGTAATAACTTATAGCATTAATGAGGAAGAAAGGATCCTTATGGATCCATGCATTAAAAGGTACCAGCTGTTATTGGCCATCAGTACCACTTTCCTGTGAGTATCAATTGCCCAAGTCAGTAATGTCCCTTGAATAGCTTTTGGAAATAAAAAGCATTAATGGTCCCACCTTCCTACGACTTGTAGTTAACAATTAACCCTGGGCGGTGAACTACGCTACGCTCGCGGAGTTTGCGTAGTTCCGGTAACTTCGCGGTTCGCGTAGAACGCGTAGTTACCGAATACTACGCAATCTGCAACGTAGCATAGTTGTTTTTCTTCTTCGCGCGCTCAAATGCATTCTCGCGCGCGCGGTAACGACTTACCCAGATTCTGCGTTTGCCGACGAGATTTCCTATCCGTTCGCGTGCGCCACGAGATTTGGAATCCGGCCGCACGATCCCGCGAGAGTGTGCGTACGCGAACACGTCATTCGGACGCGCCATCTGACTTCCAGAGGCAGTGTTGGTAAGATCGCGATCCCGAACACGCAGAAATTGCAATCTGGCGAAGAATATCTCTCGAGCATCATAAAACCTTCTCGAAAATGATCATTTGGCTCAAAAAACTCCTCAGATTGTGATTTGGCTGTAGTTTTTGTGCAAGGAGTCCTTTTTCTTTTTTACTTTTTTTCCAAGAGGAAGGAAGTGCCCCTGAGTCTCCAACTTCCTGTTCCTGTCCAGCAGGCTCCACCCAGTGCTTTGTCCATGTGCTGTTCACTTTCATTTGGATTTGGAGCTGGAAGGATCACTTTTTGTGTCTGTCTGCTGCATCATATCATTGGATTGGATTTGAGGACTTTTGGATTTGAGATTTTACAAGTAAGTTGGAGAATTGGTGTACTTGTTTGTTTGATTGGGGCTTGTTTGTACCTACATTTTTTGGGATTTTCATCGTTTTTAAAATTTATTGTTGTGGGTGGCCTGTAGTTTCAGTAGGGCCTAGTTGTTTTTCTTTGATTGTAATTTCAGCCAGTAGGCCCAGAGGTACCCATGGGTGCATGTTTCTGTGGTGTCTGTTGAATGTAAACATCATGTAGGGCATTGATGGCATTGGATTGAATTGCTAAATGTGGTTTTTGGGGTGTATTTCACTTTTTGGGTGTGTGTTAAATAAATACATTTGTTGGATGTGTGTGTGTGCTTGTTGTGTAACTTTCCAACCTTTCGTAGCCCTGTGGATTTTCGATTTTGCATTTTTGTATTAAAGCTGTGTTGTTTAGCAGGCCTCCTTTGTGTGGTCATATATAGGCCTGCTTGAGTTCATTGTTTTCCATGGCCTGTTGTGACTGTGAGTGACCATGTGGCTTGGAGCCATTTTGTGGTGATAGTTTAGTAGTGTGCAGCTTTTTCCATATAGGCCTGCATGTCTTTTCTTTGTTCCCCTTGGCTTATGCTTCTTGTTGTTGTGGCCTGGCCATGTGGGTGGCGGCCATTTTGTGAAGGCAGGCAGTGTGCTTTTTCCATAGGCTTGCATTGTCTGTCTTCTATTTCTTTTTGTTGTGGGTGGCTAGCGGCCATTTTGTGGAGCCATCCAGGCAGTGTGCTTTTGCCTTAGGCCTGCATTCATTATCTGTCTTCACTTTCTTGTTATTGTGGGTGGCCTGGCCATGTGGGTGGCGGCCATTTTGTGGAGCAAGGCAGTGTGCTTGCTTTTGCCATAGGCTTCCAAGCTTGTGGCCTAGTCTGCCAGTAGGCCCAGAGGTAGTCATCATGGGTGCATAAAAACTGTTTCTGTGTTGTCTCTGTTGAATTTTAACATCATTTATGGCATGGATGGCATTGGATTGAATTGCAAAATGTGGTTTTTGGGGTGGTATTTCAGTTTTTTGGTGTGTGTTAAATAAATAGGCCTTTTCAGCCAGTAGGTAACCATGGGCGTTCAGCTCGCACAGTTTTGGCAACTCCGCACTGCGCGACAACACGGACTTACACTTTTTTTCTTCTTCGCGCGCTCAATATGTGTTTTCGCGCTCGCGATAACGACTTTTTGTAAAGATCGCGATGCCGAACACACAGAATTTGCAATCTGGCGAAGGATATCTCTCGAGCAGCATAAAACCTTCTCGAAAATGATGATTTTGTTCATTTTGCTCAAAAAACTCCTCAGGTTGTCATTTGGCTGTAGTTTTTTGAGCAAGGAGTCATTTTTCTTTTTTTAATAATTTTTTTAAGGAGGAAGGTAGTTCCCCAGAGTCTCCAACTTCCTGGTCCTGTCCTTTGTCTTCACTTTCTTGTTATTGTGGGTGGCCTGGGCATGTGGGTGGCGGCCATTTTGTGAAGCCAGGCATTGTGCTTTTGCCATAGGCCTGCATTGTCTGTCTTGTCTTCCTTTTCTTGTTGTTGTGGGTGGCCTGGCCATGTGTTGGTGGCCATTTTGTGGAGCAAGGCAGTGTGCTTGCTTTTGCCATAGGCTTCCAAGCTTGTGGCCTAGTCTGCCAGTAGGCCCAGAGGTAGTCATCATGGGTGCATAAAAACTGTTTCTGTGTTGTCTCTGTTGAATTTTAACATCATTTATGGCATGGATGGCATTGGATTGAATTGCAAAAATGTGGTTTTTGGGGTGGTATTTCAGTTTTTTGGTGTGTGTTAAATAAATAGGCCTTTTCAGCCAGTAGGTAACCCTGGGCGTTCAGCTCGCGGAGTTTTGGCAACTCCGCACTGCGCGACAACGCGGACTTACACTTTTTTTCTTCTTTGCGCGCTCAATATGCGTTTTCGCGCGTGCGATAACGACTTTTTGTAAAGATCGCGATGCCGAACACGCAGAATTTACAATCTGGTGAAGAATATCTCTCGAGCAGCATAAAACCTTCTCGAAAATCATGATTTTGTTCATTTTGCTCAAAAAACTCCTCAGGTTGTCATTTGGCTGTAGTTTTTTGAGCAAGGAGTCATTTTTCTTTTTTTTACAATTTTTTTAAAGAGGAAGGAAGTTCCCCAGAGTCTCCTACTTCCTGGTCCTGTCCTTTGTCTTCACTTTCTTGTTATTGTGGGTGGCCTGGGCATGTGGGTGGCGGCCATTTTGTGAAGCCAGGCATTGTGCTTTTGCCATAGGCCTGCATTGTCTGTCTTGTCTTCCTTTTCTTGTTGTTGTGGGTGGCCTGGCCATGTGGTGGCGGCCATTTTGTGGAGCAAGGCAGTGTGCTTGCTTTTGCCATAGGCTTCCAAGCTTGTGGCCTAGTCTGCCAGTAGGCCCAGAGGTAGTCATATTGGGTGCATAAAAACTGTTTCTGTGTTGTCTCTGTTGAATTTTAACATCATTTATGGCATGGATGGCATTGGATTGAATTACAAAATGTGGTTTTTGGGGTGGTATTTCAGTTTTTTGGTGTGTGTTAAATAAATAGGCCTTTTCAGCCAGTAGGTAACCCTGGGCGTTCAGCTCGCGGAGTTTTGGCAACTCCGCACTGCGCGACAACGCAGACTTACACTTTTTTTCTTCTTCGCGCGCTCAATATGCGTTTTCGCGCGCGCGATAACGACTTTTTGTAAAGATCGCGATGCCGAACATACAGAATTTACAATGTGGCGAACAATATCTCTCGAGCAGCATAAAACCTTCTTGAAAATTATGATTTTTTTCATTTTGCTCAAAAAACTCCTCAGGTTGTCATTTGGCTGTAGTTTTTTGAGCAAGGAGTAATTTTTCTTTTTTTATAATTTTTTTAAAGAGGAAGGAAGTTCCCCAGAGTCTCCAACTTCCTGGTCTTGTCCTTTGTCTTCACTTTCTTGTTATTGTGGGTGGCCTGGGCATGTGGGTGGCGGCCATTTTGTGAAGCCAGGCATTGTGCTTTTACCATATGCCTGCAATGTCTGTCTTGTCTTCCTTTTCTTGTTGTTGTGGGTGGCCTGGCCATGTGGTGGTGGCCATTTTGTGGAGCAAGGCAGTGTGCTTGCTTTTGCCATAGGCTTCCAAGCTTGTGGCCTAGTCTGCCAGTAGGCCCAGAGGTAGTCATCATGGGTGCATAAAAACTGTTTCTGTGTTGTCTCTGTTGAATTTTAACATCATTTATGGCATGGATGGCATTGGATTGAATTGCAAAATGTGGTTTTTGGGGTGGTATTTCAGTTTTTTGGTGTGTGTTAAATAAATAGGCCTTTTCAGCCAGTAGGTAACCCTGGGCGTTCAGCTCGCGGAGTCTTAGCAACTCCGCACTGCGCGACAACGCGAACTTACACTTTTTTCTTCTTCGCGCGCTCAATATGCGTTTTCGCGCGCGCGATAATGACATTTTGTAAAGATCGCAATGCCGAACACGCAGAATTTGCAATCTGGTGAAGAATATCTCTCTCGAGCAGCATAAAACCTTCTAAAAAATTATGATTTTGTTCATTTTGCTCCAAAAACTCCTCAGGTTGTCATTTGACTGTAGTTTTTTGAGCAAGGAGTCATTTTTCTTTTTTTTACAATTTTTTTAAAGAGGAAGGAAGTTCCCCAGAGTCTCCAACTTCCTGGTCCTGTCCTTTGTCTTCACTTTCTTGTTATTGTGGGTGGCCTGGGCATGTGGGTGGCGGCCATTTTGTGAAGCCAGGCATTGTGCTTTTGCCATAGGCCTGCATTGTCTGTCTTGTCTTCCTTTTCTTGTTGTTGTGGGTGGCCTGGCCATGTGGTGGCAGCCATTTTGTGGAGCAAGGCAGTGTGCTTGCTTTTGCCATAGGCTTCCAAGCTTGTGGCCTAGTCTGCCAGTAGGCCCAGAGGTAGTCATCATGGGTGCATAAAAACTGTTTCTGTGTTGTCTCTGTTGAATTTTAACATCATTTATGGCATGGATGGCATTGGATTGAATTGCAAAATGTGGTTTTTGGGGTGGTATTTCAGTTTTTGGTGTGTGTTAAATAAATGCCTTTGTTGCATGTGTATGTGTTGTTGTTGTGGTTGTTGTGTAACTTTCCAACCTTTTTAGCCATGTGGATTTTCGTTTTTGCATTAAAGCTGTGTTGTTTATCAGGCATCCTTTGTCTGGCCATATAGGCCTGCTTGAGTTCATTGTTTTCCGTGCCTTGTGCCTGTGAGTGACCATGTGGCTGGGGGCCATTTTGTGGTGGTAGTTAGTAGTGTGCTGTTTTTGCCACATAGGCCTGCGTGTCTTTCCATTGTTCCTCTTGGCTTACTGCTTCCAAATCCATCCCCATTGCCAGCTGCAGCTCCCTGATGCTGCATCCATCCCACGTGATGCACAAATTAAGGCTAAACAGGCTCCACTACATTTGTATTTTTGTTTTTGTTCTTTGCTATTCTTATTCTTCCTGAGTGTACACAGTACACCAGGAAAGCCCTTGTTGTCAAAGTCTCATAAATGGCTACACTGTTGTTGTTCACTGAGTTACTAAAATGTAATAATTGTGACCACCACACACTAAGTTATATATTTTATATTAAATTTGTTTGATTGTACTATTAGTAATTTAAGCACAACAAATTCCACATTTGACTGATGTTCTTCTGGCTTTTTTGCTTTTAGGTGCACAAAAGACTGAGGAGGAGGTGTGTCATCATTGCCCGTTGTACTGCCAGACAGACGTCCTGCTGCTGTACACAACGTGACGTGTGACCTGACCAGACATCTCTGCAACTTGTGCAACTGAGTGCTGCTGACATCTGAAGAAGATGGGCCCAAAGAAAGCAGGTACCAGGTCCTCCAGTACCAAGAAAGTTGCTATTGAGAAGAAGGAACAGAAGAAGGAAGTGACACTTAAGTCTGGTGTGCCGCCCAATACCTTTTTTGGGAAACAAAAAATTACGCCTGCAGCAGCGGTGTCCGGGGGGCAAGCTGGGGGCAGCACCTCCGCATCAGTGGGCCCAACCCACCAACCCAGGCCCAAGCACATGAGTGTGGAAGAGGTAGCCAGCCTAATGGTGGAAACCAGTGATGCTGAGCCTGAGATAAACTTATCGCTATCTCAAAGTAGTACCCAATCAACGCAGGAGGAAACACAGCAGATAAGTGGTCAACAACAGCCGCAACCACTGCCCGCAATAGTAGTTGTTCCTCCCGAAGTAGGGGCAGTTCAGGAAATTGAGCCTCATGCAGAGGAAGAAGAAGAGGAAGCCACTCATTCAGAAGATCCATTGTCTTCCAAATCCCCAGCAAGGAAAAGGAGGGTTAGTCCATCAAGTTCTTCTTCACCAAGCACCCCTTCTGATGATCTAGATGCCACTTGGAAGCCACATACTGAGTCTGAGAGGGAGACACGTCCCAAGACCAGGCTAGGGAAAAGGAAGGTTCCAGAAAGCCTTACACTTATGGAGGTCGATGTAGAACAGTAGGATGATGATGAGCCAGTCATCACGAACATCACTCCCGGCCCCGAGGAGATGGAGACCAACATTATTACCCTTTCCAAAATCACTGCGAGGGATGTAGCACGCATACCTCCAACACAGGTAACACCAACACGACCTACAGCTTCCATATTTGCATTAGCAAAGGCCCGGCAGCGACCTACATCCAGCACAACCACCGCCTCAGTAGAAGTAGGTAGTGGTACTGCACAGAGTCAAATTCAACGCACACCCTCCAGTTCATCCGGCATTGGAAGTGGCACCTCCAGCAGGAGACAAAAGTTAAGCTCCCCAGTTTGTGACTTCTTTACGGTTAGCGAAAAGGAGGAGAACATTGCTATATGCTCCATTTGTAATACCTCTGTTAGTCGGGGTAAGCTTGGTACAAA
Source organism: Calotriton arnoldi (assembly GCA_963921515.1). Classification (NCBI taxonomy): domain Eukaryota; kingdom Metazoa; phylum Chordata; class Amphibia; order Caudata; family Salamandridae; genus Calotriton; species Calotriton arnoldi. The sequence goes on along the minus strand of CAWUFW010004595.1, from coordinate 1,342,162 downwards.
CTATGGTACCGGAGGCCAAATAACCCATCTGAAAAAACACCACTTGATCCACTGGGAGGACCACCTTCGCGGCATAAAAACTGCAACCATTGGTGTTGGTGGGGATAAAGGAGTAGAAGATCCGATCACGGTGGAAGAGGAAGGACAGGGAGAAATTCTCTCTGGTAGTGGTACACAAAGTAGCCCTGTCCCCAGCAGTGCAGTGGTATCGCCCACATCCTCAGCAACATCTCAGTGGCACAAGACTAGTAGGAGTCAGCCTGAGACAGCAAGGAGTACTGCAATGAAAAAAAGTGCGTCGTTGAGCCTAACGGAAAGGAAAACCATGCAGCCTACCATTATCAGCATGTTTAGGGCGGAGGGGCAGTACGAACGCAACCACCCAATAGCACGTTTGTACAATGCGAATCTGGCTAAAATGTTAGCACTGGACCTTCTCCCTTTTTCTTTTGTTGAAGGGGTGGGTTTTCTGGAATTTGTGACAGCCATCTGCCCAAAATGGCAGGTTCCCAGCCGCTACTATTTCGCCAGAGTTGCTGTTCCAGCACTACATCACGACGTGCTGGAATTGCTTGGAAAAGCCTTGAAGCAGAGTGCTGTTCAGAGTATCCACCTGACAACAGACATGTGGACCAGTTGCCAAGCCACTGATTACATGTGCATCACTGCACACTGTATCTCTTTTGTGGGGGTTAGAAAAAAGATATCTGCTGGTGTTGACGCTGCTGAGATTTTTCATGCCACTCGCAAACATGCAACTGTAGCCATGTTTGCCATGGAGAAATCTCATACTACTGCAAACATTTTGGATGAGTTTAACAGCAAGGTCTTTGAGTGGCTGCGCCCAAGAGGGCTTAACATTGGTTTTGTTGCCACGGACAATGGCAGTAATGTAGTTAGGGCCATGAAAGATGGTGGCTATTTCAGGGTCCCGTGTTTGGCACACTGCATTAACATTGTTGTTCAAGACTTTCTGAAAAATGAATACAAAGTCAGCAACTTACTGGCCACCTGCAGAAGAATATGCACACATTTCAGCCATTCTTTTAAAGCCCGGAAGCAGCTGAGGGTCATTCAATGTGAGCATAAAATGCCAGTCAAAGCACTCATCCAGGAGGTGCCAACACGTTGGAACTCAACTTATTACATGCTTGATCGTCTGTTTGAGCAGTACATACCACTCAATGCTTATGTCATGCAAAAATTAGGGGATCCTACTGTCAGAGGCATGACCGTTGAGATGGCCCAATGGGACCTCGTTAATTGCCTGACAGAGATGCTACTTCCTTTTGAGGTCTTCACACGTGAAGTCAGCAGGGAGGACTGTACTATGGGCCAAGCTATCCCATTGTTGCACATGCTAGAGCAACAGCTGAAGGAGGTATCTGAAACGTACGCAGGTGTGGATGACAAACAAGACGCATATTATTTGGCGCACTCCTTAGCCGTTCGCTTATCTGAAAATACAAGGATTCAAAATAACATTGTGTCACATTAACATTACATTACTGCCACAATTTTGGATTCACGGTACAAAGTATTTCTGAACAGTAAGGCAGTAATTCCTTTTTCGGAAGTGGATGTTGCCAAGTACAAAACTTTGATAGCTAAGGAAGCCACTAAGTTCGAAAACGAACGGCTGGTACTTACAGGCCCGCCACCCCAGGCCAGAACAAGTACTACAGGTCATCCAGAGTCCAGTTCTACTTCAGAGACTGAGGGCAGTGCGTTTGCCTCCCAGCAGTCACAAACAACACCACTAACATCAACAACAGCAAGAACAGGATCATCAGCCAGAGTGCAATCGGCAACTGATTGGTTTCTGCAGCATGGGTAGGGTAAGTCCAGTGCTGATGCACAGGCAAAAGAGGCCAAGGAAATCGGAGCTCCCCTGAGCATTGGGCGTACGGTCCAGGCCTATCTGGATGACACAACAGAGGTCTTCATGGATCGAAACCCATTGGTGTATTGGTATGGGAAAAGAAGCCAATGGACAGTGCTCAGCAGGCTGGCGATAAAGTATCTGGCTTTCTCTGTCGCAAGTGTCTCTTCTGAGCGTGTTTTCAGTGCTGCTGGTGCCATTTTTAACTGTGAAAAGGACCAGTCTCTCGCCCAAAAGCGTGGAGAGGTTAACCATGATCAAAATGAATCAGCACTTTATACTACCAGAGTACAAAATACCTGAATCACAGCAGGAAGAGGAGAGCGACTTAGGTGACGGAAGTACTGTGGTAGATGACCTACTTCTGATCAAACCACCAGAGTTTGAGGACGAGCTCCTCTTCCCTGACAACTAGGCTTTCAAATTGTTACTTTCTTCCTTCCTTTATTTGTGTGTGTCTCTGTCTTTCTGGTTAGAATCACAACAAATCCATCACCACTGTCTTCTCTTTTTAATTCCATATTGGAGTTGCACCTCTGTGCATTTAACTGTCCACTCCTCAGAGTCCTGCTCCATCTTCCTGACTCGCCCTAAATACATTTCCCTCAAGCCAGACATTGGATGGAGAATAGTACAAGAAATGTTGCCTCTAACAGTCCCTCCAGAAGAAGTGGAACATGACTATAGCTATCCTCCTTTTGTTTCCGAGCCGAAACTCATCACTGTCAGAAGGCTACCGCCTCGGCAGGCATCAAAAGCTCATCAATGTCAGAACAGAAGGTACTTGGCAGAGAAAGACAAGACTCTTCGAAGAAACTTGCTGACATGTCACATTTCTGCAAACTCAATTTGACCAATGACCGCTACCCAGGCCGCGGACCATCTCACAGCGTGACCATGTGAACCAACTTCAACTGCGACAAAGTGCCAAAGATGAATAAGAAAACCGAAACAGCGACTAACACTCAAAATGAATGTGGAGTAATAATGAGGCCACTGCCTCGGTAAAAAACACACACCTGTCAGAACTAGGCATCTGACAGCCAAAGAGAAGAGCAAGACAGGTAATGATGGCATGCGTTGGATGCAGACTCAGAGTGATTGCTGTTTTTTGTGTTGATGACGTTGTGCATGAAGTCGAACTGTACTAGTAATTAATCTACCAACTAAAAGTGACTCAAGTGACAGTCAATGTTTCCCTTCTTGTTGTTTAATAACCAAATTGTACTCCTACTACTGCAGGCCAATATCCGTTGCATTTTTTAATATGGAATATGGACTTAGTCGGAGTCGTACTCTGTACACTACAGACTGAGTTGGAGTTGGACAACACGTACAACACCATGATGATGACCATGCTATCTTCGCAGTCAGTCAGTTGGATCGGAGATGATTGATGGAATAACTCGGGGCATTTCAAATCAAGTGGCATAAAAGGTAAATAAGTCAAGTCAACAACCACAGCAGACCTACATGTCTGTGTAGTGGTGGAGTTGAGTGCAGTGGTATGACTGACAGCGGTGCATTGATTTAGTCACTTAATTTTGAAAATGCTAGGTTGCTGCATATGTGCTTTGTCTGGCTCTGTCAAAATTTAAGCTAAATGGAGGTTTGGTCACGGCCCGGTGCCGTGGGCCTGCTGTGTCCTGTTGTTGTTGTAGCTTAAAATGCTGTAAACAGAGTAGACATGATGTATCTATCCATGCCGCCTCAGTCTGAAAGTGTTCTCTTCTCTGTCTTGTTGCACTCCACCGTAATTGATGCATTTTTTTTATTCATTGATTTTTCAATATCCCATTTGTTTTTCCATTTACACTTACAGGTCGGCTTTTACCCTGTGCTATACTTAGAAAAACAACGCACACTTACCTTACCAATGAATCTACATCTGTCAGGCAGGCAGTGGCGTCACCCAAGATTGATGGATGGAGAATCCATGGAAGGGACTGAGGACCAAGAGGAATGCCGAGATGCAACTCCCCATTTGACCAGGATAACACAGTAACAGTATCAACTTTCATCATCTTTTAAATAATTTGATTCATTTTTTGTCTTCAATCATTACTACCGTGTGTTGTTGTTATTATTAATTATGTTTGCTCTCTGCTTATAATTCATCCCTACAGCTATTTTTAAATTTTCTTTGCTATCTTTAAAAGTAAGCCCGGTACAACAGAACAGAACACAAACTGTATGTAATCCGTGTCTCAATGAGGGCAGACAGGCAAGGTAAATTGCATAATATTAATATACTGATGCCCTGCACTGTCTAATTGTCTAGTAGTAGTTAGTAAGTTTTACTTATCATTAACCATCAAGTTATCATCATCATGCATGCATTTCCTTTTTCACCCTTAACAGATTTATGGATATGGTAGTCTACAAAGATTGTGTTTTCTTTTGTCGTTTGTCCATGCGTACTGTTTTTCTTTGTCAAACCTTTCCCCAAACCATTCATCAAACCCTAACCCTCTTCCCCCGGGCTGTGTGATTTATTGAGGTGTGACTAAATTAAATGTACACCAATAATTGATCACACGCTTGCTGGGGCGGATGTGGCGAAAGCAACACTAATTAAATTTCAAGGCAGGACGAGGATCTTCTTCCGCTTGCCCACCCATGATGATCAGTATATTTGCGAGGTAACTTTTTTAACAAAGGAACCTAATCCATCATCATTAATTGCCGGCATCGATTGTCATCCTATTACACACAGCACTAAAGGTTACGCTTGTGTCGAGTGTAGGCCTAGTTGAGTGACTCGACACAACTACAGTTTGTAACTTGTTGTACTAGGCTATCCCCTCCACCATTATGTTTTATTTACTTTGCTCTACTACTCCTGCCAGAGTCTCTCTCAGGCGACTGACTGTCTCATTTTCTTTTTTTATAAATGCTACTGCCAGTGTCTACTACTACCACCACAACCATGGCATCTGCATTCTCTTCGGAAACCCAACCTGCATCCTCATGCAGCCATCGCTGTGCCTAACTTAAACATCAATCACAGGTAAGAAAAGAAAAGATGTTTGGGGGAGGTATAATAATGGACTAGGAGGAGAGACTGACCGTACTAGTAGGACAAGTTACTGAGTGAGGGGTACCACATCTCTCTGTTTGTGTCTTACAAAGTAAGCCAATTATTTAAATCAAACACTGGCGGTGGCCCTGCAGCAGCAAGGAAACAGTGTGACATAAAACAGTAACCCCACAAAACATTAACCACATCGTATGTAAAGTATAAAAAATATATATAGTTTCTTTAATCCCCTAACAAACATAAACTATGTAAAAAAAATCCCACAACACCTGACCCACCCCTCTCCCTAACCCCAACCAATGTCCAAAATGAGAAAGTCCAAAGGTAACCAATGTCCATAAAGCTCAACGCCCAATTCCCACCCACCAAAAAAAGGATTAAAAAAGGGGCAATCAAACAGGGTCTACTCTTTAACTTAGCGGCGGGCTCTTCAGTTTTCCCTCTCCAGGACCTTGACTCTCTTCTTCAGCTCCTCTACCTCCTCCTCCAGTCGCGCATTCCGGAGGCGCATGCAGCGCGCATATGCCCTGCAGTTCCATCCACAGGGGGGGGCAGCAGTAATGCTGGAAGATGTTGTGCGGCGGCGGGCGGCTGCCTGACCGCGGCGCCGTACCACTGGAGGGGCCTGGCTAGGGCCCGGGGCATTGAAGGAGGCTGCAGCTGCTGCCGCCTCCTCCTCCGCCAGAGCCTCCAGCTTCCGGCGCCGGGCCATGGCTGCCAACTCCTTCCTCGTTGGTTTTGGAGGAGCTATATCAAGAAAGAAAAAAATAATATTTTACCAATACTCTTAGCAAAACAGTAACACAAAATTAATTCAACACATAGTGGCATAGTAGAAGTAGCACTAGCGAGCACAGTACATAACATTTGTGGTATGTATCTGTCCTCCCACTTCCTCGGCCTCTAACATTTGTGGGAGTTTCAGGCATTATACTAGCACTATGGCACAGTACACCAGTCTTCTTTTTCTCTTTAATTTAGCGAAATTACATAACCTTGTTGTAGCCGGCATGCCAGCTCAGTCAGCTTGCGCCCAAGACAAACAAACTCGAGTCATGACGCAGACTCACGTTAGTTCTATTTACTACTGTCTGCAGGTGGGAAAGCTCGTATTTTTCTATTATGGGTGGCACTGGCCATACTCTCTCTGTTACATCAAAGGCAATTGCTCAATTTCACTTTCACCCTGCCCTGACTACTACAAAAAGGCAGATTATATATCTGATCCAATGATCATTGCTTATATATGGGACGACATGAGGTACTTTGTTTTGATTGATTGTGTAACCAACAGATAGGCCACCCCCCATGGCCGGCTGGCTGACAGTAAAATTAACATAGGTAGGGAGTGGTCCTCGGAGTCGGAGGAAGGCGCTGATAACTACATACATACACAATATATATAAATATATATGATGTGCTTGCAAACTACTGTGAGTCAAGGGAGTATTCTGAAAATACAACGTATATTCCCCTCGGCTTTGCTACTGTGGCGCAGTTTCTTTTACATTCTCTTCAAAGTAAGACTCTGGTCTGCATCCAGTGACAGTCTCCGCCTATGCTATCTATGATGAATACATCCAGGCATCCATTCATTCAAAGTAAAGGTCTATCATTCTTCTTAATCTCTCAACAAACCTTAGTTTGTTTCACCAACAACCACCCATGCGTCCTTCCTTGCTTGCCTTTGAGTTTGACCCAAACACCGCTGACGATTCTTGCTATCCTATCCACCCATACGGTGTCGGCACCCAGGCAGGCATCTTTTCTTTCACCTTCCACCCATCCTTCAACAACCCATGCATCTGATTCCTATCAGCCACCTATGCATGCTTCCAACGTATCCTTGTCTGCCAGTCATATTACATCTCGCCTATCCTTCCTCCTTCCACCCTTCTTTCCCTTTTTGTTCAACACATCCATCAAGCTCATCTGATCTGACTTTTTGTCTTCTCCATAAAACTTTCACAGCTGAGTTGGAGTCAGATAGAAGAGGCCATTGGTTACTCAACTCACGCTGCTAATGTTATTGCTAATGCCAATGCTAAGTAAAGGGTGTCTTCTTCAACCGTTGTCTAATGTTCACTACAACTTCATACTTACTAAGTCTCAACAGTACAGTGAGTGTACAGTACACCCTTCCCGCTAGTGTAATGTCAATAAGTAAGGAATATAACTTACCACCGCCCGCCGCTGCTGCTGGCTCACCCCCTGTAGTAGCTCCTGCAGGTGCCGCATCTCCTGCTCCCTCCGGAATGGCTGCAGCGCTGCTGGCCCCGGCACTGGTGGTCGGTAGTACGCCTAGAAAAAACATTACACATTTTTAGATGCCATATATACACCTCCCCTATTTATTCTTTTTCACTAGCAAGATTGGAAAAAAAAATTAATACATACAATCATATACAACATAAATCACTAGTCCAAATTGGGTACTAGAGTAGAGTAGACACTAGTATGGTCCCTAGGGTCATTCTAGTCTACTCTACTCTTTGCAAAGTTAGCCTGAGCCATGCAACCATTTTAGCTTCATGTCTTTTGCGCACGTGATGTCACGTTACCTCGCAGCTTGTTGTGTAAGAGTGACGCCTTTAAGCCCACATGAGGTCATACAGCTACTGTCTGAGCGTTGCGTACAAGAGGTCGAAAAATTAACAAGCCACTTTGTTATATGGAGTTCTGGTCAGTCTGCATTGCTTAGCCATAACATGCAACACTTTTTGGCATGACTGAGAAATGCTTGCATTATACTATCTAACGCGCATCATTTTCTCATAAGCAGGCGGAAGATTCCCTTCTACAAACCAGAGCTTTGCAGAGCTTATGATGTAACCAGTACTTCTACATTCTAAGGTGAGGGGTCCCCCAGAATTCACACAGAGATCTTTTGTCTTCGATGGACTTGTAACAATGTTTATTGTTTTAATCTTATGCATTTTGCTGTTGGAGCTGGCTCGTATAGTATGCCGAATTGAATTGTAGAACAACGTACAGAGCTTGTTAGTTGAAAATAAACCTTTTGAACTTACACATAGACTCTGTGGTATTTGGTGTGGTGGACTTACACGAGTGAGTGAGCGAAAGGGTGTTATCTGGGTTGTCTAATCATTGGGTATCTTCGGGGGGGGGTTCGGGAACCTAATGAGAGACTATAGCTAGTCGGTCAGGGGATTGTGGGTTCTGACTGAGGTGTGAGGAAGGTCCAACCTCCCATCACCAACATCCTATTTTCTTGTGCATAGTTCTGTATGTGGCTGTGCAGAATCCCCACAACAGTAGTAGTATATCCTATCAAAAATAGTCAAATATCTGGTTGGGCATTTTGTTGGTGGGAATTGTCGAAAAGCCTCAAGAAAGATTAAGAAGACCAGAAGAGGACAACCCAAAGGACTGGACTCCGTGGCTAGAGCTATTGGTGAATCTGAGTTTTATTTAAAACCTTTTAAATAAAGAGTGGCCAACTGGGCAAGCTTAGCTACAGACAGACTAATAGTAGTAGTACAGAGAGTCATAGGCTCATAGCAGAGGCAGTTAGAGGCAGGGATAACAAGAATTTAGAAACAGTCTAGATCAAAGAAGATTTGGAAAAAAATAGAATTAGGAATAGGAAACAGAAATAATAGTTCGGAAAAATAAGGTGCAGTAAAAGTTAGGGAAATATAATTATTAATATTAACCACCGGAGGACTTACTGGGGCCAGCAGCAGAGCCCTCGGTAGAGGAGCGGTCCTGGCCCTGGGAGGCATCTTGATGTTCTTCTTGTCCCGCCGCCTGTGGCTGTGACCCCGTCTTCTTGCCCCTGGGTGCTGATCATGTAAGATATACTAAAGAAAGAGACAAACATTAACCTCTTCGACGCTCATGACGGCTCCACGCCATCATGAGCCACGGTAGCCGTGTGCTCATGACGGCGTGGAGCCGTCATAGCCCCTCCCGCTCCCTGCCGCTCCACCCACGCGGCACTAATTCCCCGCCTGTGTGGGAGAATTAATGAGCGGGCGGAACTATGATGGCTCCACGCCATCATGAGCACACGGCTACCGTGGCTCATGACGGCGTGGAGCCGTCATGAGCTCCGAAGCGCCACGCCCACCCCCTAGCCCCGCCCGTGCCGCGGCCAAATTTGCGGCGCAAGGAAGGGGTTAATGATTGGTGTACTGTGAAACAAATAAAATATTTTAAAAAACGCTCAAAAAACATTTTAGGAAACAACAATTGCAATAAAATTGACCTATCTAATCAGATCGACTAGTAGTATTATTGCGGGATTCACGGACCGTCTACTTATTATTTATGAACACTAATCCAGTGTTCCATTCTGATTCCAGAATACTAACTAAGCCCATGTACCACCTGACCTAGCCCACATATTCCAGACGGGCCAATTGTTCACTAAGTCTGCATTTAAATTTTAGCCCTCAAAAATGCATAGGTGGAGGACACATGCATAAATTTGTGCATACACCAAATTGTTGGTTGGTTGCGTCTGATGTTCTGCTAGTGACACTGCTAAGCCTTACCACTCACTAAACAAACTACAAAAGGCTCTACTAATGACTGGGGTAAGCAGCACTCAGTGACAGAGAGGATGCGTCACGCAGACCTCTAAAAAATTACCAACTAATACTAACTAAACCTATCAATCCATCCACCACTATCTCTTCTTAGTGACAGGAGGACAAAGGAAGGACTAGAGTCTCTCTAGCAATAGCATTACCTAACTTAAGTTCTCTAAGTAAACTCTTACATAATCAGCCCAAGCGAGCGCAAAGTTGCAAACAAGTAAGAGTAGCGCCGAGCACCTGTGTCCTACAATGACAGAAGATTTTGAAACGTAATTTACCTGCAATGTAAGCAGCAGTATTCTTGCTATTCGGAAAAAAATTATACACAATACTTATACTACTAGTATATTAGCTACTCACCAAGCCCCACAACCTCGACACCTAGCAGGTCCAGCAGGTCCTGCTCCCGGTCCAAAATGTCTGACCACCGGTGGGCCAGCTGGTTACGGGTGCGCCGGACCCCTGATTGACGAAACACTGCCCGGCGCACTTTCGCCCACCAGCGGTGACGCTCCTGGGTCGGGTACCCAGCGCCAGGCCTGCCGCCTGCTGCCAAGGTCAAGGGGAGGTGGCGCTGCACAAAAAAAACAAGGGCGGACACCTCCACCTCTCCATAAAGCTCCCGGGACTGCACCCCTGCAGGGCGCAGTCTGCCGCAAGGCAGGCGGCGGCTCTTGGGCGCAGGCCCCTTGCCCTTGGAGCACCCATCAGTACCCTTAGGCATGGTTCTGGGGTGAGCGGGAGGCGGAAAAGAAAATTTAGAAGGGAAAGTTAGGGGAAGAAGTAGGAGCTTAAAGAAGAAAGTAATATAAAACAGTAGAAAAGTGAAAAAAACGCAGTAAAAGTAGAAATAAAATGCAAAATATAGACTTAGGGACAGAGAGGGATAGATAATAAATAAAAAAGATCAGAAAAACAGTGTAAAAACCTAAGGATGACAAAGATACAGGGAGGATAGAGGGAGGATAGAAAAGCAGGCCCCAGAACCATAGCATAGAGTGAAAAAACAAGATGGCCGCGCTCATCACGACCGCGTGGGTAAGTTCGCGCGATATTTCCCCGCGCGCACGCAAAAAGCGTTGCGAACACGTAAGACGCGTTCCCGAACATGAAATGCGCATCGCGAACACGCTATACGCGACCCGGAACAGGAAATAAGGCATCACGAACGGGCGGGACAAGTGAAAAACAAGATGGCCGTGCCCATAGGCGACCGCATGGGTAAGTTTGCGAGATACTATTCCCCGAGCACGCTAACAGGCTCCCAAATACGCAATACGCGTTCGCGAGCAAGAAAAACGCATCGTGAACGGGCGTCACAAGCAACTACGCGCGCTCGCGTAGCTACGCGTAGATCGCATAGCGCTTTTGTAAGTTTGCGTAGCCTCGCGTAGCGCGACTACGCAAACTACGCCCAGAGTTATTAACAATACATTAATGAGCCAGAATGCCCCAATGCATAACATGCATTAATTCCTCCTTACTACTAGTAAGTCTTGGTACCCTCACAGAATTTCACACAGGAAATAATTAGGGCTGGGCGTATTTGGCGTAGCGCTACTACGCAGAATTTTGGAAAAAAATGTGTGGAAAACGAGCGCACGTCCTGAGGGTCCGTGTGCCCGGGACAGTGGTCCCTCGTGCCTGGGCAGGCTCCCCGATCTCCCCGGCCTGGCTGGGTTGAGAAGCAGGGACCGGCCCCGGGGACTGCGTTTCGGTCAGGGCCTGGGGTTTGTGAGCCCCTGTCCTGCCGCCTGCCATGTGTCCATCTGCCCATGACAAGGGTCCCTGGTGCAGAGCCCCGGAGACCTGCGTGGGCAGGCGGGAGCTCTACCGGGAAGGCTTGGCTCGGGGCAGGCAGATGGGAGTCCTTTTGACCCCGGCCATCTGGTCGCACCTTTCCCCTCGGCCATCTGGTCGCACGCAATGCTTTCCAATGGGGCGACCAGATGGCCGGGCCGCCCTGGAAGTCCCGATGAGGGCTCATTTGCCTCCCGGATCCCAGACAGGGCTGCAGGAGGTCGGGCACGTTCGCGCCCAGGGTCCCCTGAGCCTCGCGGTGCGCACAGATTCCCAGAAAGCAGGGTAGCCTCCCTCCAGATTACTAGGGGCAGGGTATGCCGGGACACCCCTCCTGGGCTGGTGGTTCTCTGCCGGGGACCAGATGGGCTATGCCCGGACAACACCTCCCGAGGCATCCGAGGCTCCCTCCTCCGGACCACGGTGTGGCAAGGTGCCCGGGCAGTCCTCTCCTGGGCGCCCGGGCCCTCCTCTCCTGGGCGCCCAGGCCCGAGAGCTCCGGTGGTCCTCCCCATGCCTGAGGTCCAGCCGGGGTCCCCAAGCACCCCGGGACACGGAGCCCCCGAGCCCTGCGTGGGCAGGCGGGAGCCCTACCGGGAAGGCTCGGCTCGGACGGGCAGATGGGAGTCCTTTTGACCCCGACCATCTGGTCGCACCTTTCCCCTCGGCCATCTGGTCGCATGCAATGCTTTCCAATGGGGTGACCAGATGGCCAGGCCGCCCTGGAAGTCCCGATGAGGGCTCATTTGACTCCCGGATCCCAGCCAGGGCTCCAGGAGGTCGGGCACGTTCGCGCCCAGGGTCCCCTGAGCCTTGTGGTGCGCACGGATTCCCAGAAAGTGGGGTAGCCTTCCTCTGGATTACTAGGGGCAGGGTATGCCGGGACACCCCTCCCGGGCTGGCGGTTCTCTGCCGGGGACCAGATGGGCTATGCCCGGACAACACCTCCCGAGGCATCTGGGGCTCCCTCCTCCGGACCACAGCGTGGCAAGGTGACCGGGACGGGCTCCATGGGTCCCGGGCAGTCCTCCCCCAGGCGCCCGGGCCCAAGAGCTCCGGTGGTCCTCCCCATGCCTGAGGCCCAGCCGTGGTCCCCAAGCCCCCCGGGACGTGGAGCCCCCGAGCCCTGTGTGGGCAGGCGGGAGCCCTACCGGGAAGGCTCGGCTCGGGGCAGGCAGATGGGAGTCCTTTCGACCCTGGCCATCTGGTCGCACCTTTCCCCTCGGCCATCTGGTCGCACGCAATGCTTTCCAATGCGGCGACCAGATGGCCGGGCCACCCTGGAAGTCCCGATGAGGGCTCATTTGCCTCCCGGATCCCAGCCAAGGCTCCAGGAGGTCATGCACGTTCGCGCCCAGGGTCCCCTGAGCCTCGGGGTGCGCACGGATTCCCAGAAAGCGGGGTAGCCTTCCTCCGGATTACTAGGGGCAGGGTATGCCGGGACACCCCTCCCGGGCTGGCGGTTCTCTGCCGGGGACCAGATGGGCTATGCCCGGACAACACGTCCCGAGGCATCCGGGGCTCCCTCCTCCGGACCACGGCGTGGCAAGGTGCCCGGGACGGGCTCCATGGGTCCCGGGCAGTTCTCCCGCGGGCACCTGGGCCCGAGAGCTCCGGTGGTCCTCCCCGTGCCTAAGGCCCAGCCGGGGTCCCCGAGCACCCCCGGGACGTGGAGCCGCCAAGCCCTGCGTGGGCAGGCGGGAGCCCTACCGTGAAGGCTCTGCTCGGGGCGGGCAGATGGGCGCCCTTTCGACCCCGGCCATCTGGTCGCACCTTTCCTCTCGGCCATCTGGTCGCATGCAATGCTTTCCAATGGGGTGACCAGATGGCCGGGCTGCCCTGGAAGTCCCGATGAGGGCTCATTTGCCTCCCGGATCCTAGCCAGGGCTCCAGGAGGTCAGGCACCTTTGCGCCCAGGGTCCCCTGAGCCTCGCGGTGCGCACGATTGCCCAGAAAGCGGGGTAGCCTTCCTCCGGATTACTAGGGACAGGGTACTCTGGGACCCCTCTCGGCCTAGCGGTCCTCAGCCGGCAGCTGGGCAGGCCAGGATGCAGCCCCAGCCCTGGGTCCGTCCATGGGCCTGCCACGTGGCAGGCTGCCCTGGATGGGGTCCAGCAGGCCCGGGGAGCCTACCCCTGCTGGGCTGGGTCCAGGGGCCCCGGGGAGTGTGGCCTCCCCACCCCAGGGTCTGTCCTTGGTCCTGCTGAGTGGCAGGATGCCTGAATGAGGTCCCGTGGAGCCTCCCCCTGCTCGGCTGGGTTCAGCGGCTTCAAGGGGCCCCGGGGAGGGCGTCCTCCCCACCCCGGAGCTCCGTCCTTGGTCCTGCCGCATGGCAGGGTGCACGGGACAGGGTCCGGCGGGCCCGGGGAGGCTTCCCCTGCGCCTCTGGGCCTGGGAGCCCCAGCTGGGTCCAGGGGCCCCGTCGGGCCCCGGGTCGGGTGCTCGGGCCCTGGGGCCTGTCCCCCATCCTGCTGCACTGCCAAAGGCCCGGAATGGGGTTCCGTTGTGCCCGGGGAGCCTCCCCTTGTTTGGCTGGGTTCAGGAGCTCCAGCCGGGGCCCCTGAGGGCCTGGGGAGGGTGGCCTCCCCACCCCGGGCTCTGTCCTCAGTCCTGCCGCGTGGCAGGGTGCCCGGGACGGGGTCTGGCGGGCCCGGGGAGGCTTCCCCTGCGCCTCTGTGCCTGGGAGCCCCGGCTGGGTCCAGGAGCCCCGTCGGGCCCCGGGTCGGGTGTCCGGCCCTGGGCCCCGTCCCCAAGCCTGCCGCACTGCCAAAGGCATGGGACAGGGTTCCGTTGTGCCCTGGGAGCCTTCCCTGGCTTGGCTGGGTTCAGGAGCTCTGTCCGGGGCCCCTGAGGGCCCCGGGGAGGGCGGCCTCCCCACCATGGGCTCCGTCCTCAGTCCTGCCGTGTGGCAGGGTGCCCAGGACGGGGTCCTCCGGGCCCGGGGATGCTTCCCCTGCACCTCTGGGCCCGGGAGCTCCGGCTGGGTCCAGGGGCCCCTCCGGGCCCCGGGTCCGGTGCTCCAGCCCTGGGCCCTGTCCCCCGGCCTGCCTCTATGCCAAGGGCCCGGGACGGGGGTCCGTCGGTTCCATGCAGACCTCCCCCGCTTCGCCTGCTTGTCGAGGTGTCTGCGGGCCCTGGGTCGGAGGGCCCGTCGGCTCCCCCCCTCGCAGCCCCCATGGCTGGGGCCCAGCTGGGGCCCTGGGCCTCCGGTCCCCCATGCCCCAGCGCCTGCTCACTCTTTTGTTAGGGCACAGAGCGACCAGTTGGCTTCCCTTTCGTGCCCGGACATCTGGTCGCATCTTCCCCCTCGGCCATCTGGTCGCACCTGTCCCCTCGGCCATCTGGTCGCACCAAATGCTTTCCTATGGGGTGACCAGATGGCTGGGCTTCCCTGGAAGTCCCGATGAGGGCTCATTTGCCTCCCCGATCCCAGCGAGGGCTCCAGGAGGTCGGGTACTTTTGCGCCTTGGGTCCCCTCTGTCACCTCGTGTGCACGGATTACAAGAAAGGGGGATTACTAGGGAGAGGGTCAGTCAGATCTCCGTGAGGTCCGGCGATTCTGAAACAGGGGAAGGCAGCACCCGGGCCCGCCCGCCGGGGCCCCCAGGGGCCCGGGGACGCACCTGCCTCTCAGCCCCTTCCCTATGGTCCTTTTTCGCCGAGTTTGCTCAGTCAGACCTCCATGAGGTCCGGGGATGCTGAGACGGGGGAAGGCAGCACCCGGGCCCGCCCTTCGGGGCCCCCAGGGGACCGGGTATGCACCTGCCTCTCAGCCCCTTCCCGATGGTCCTTTTTCTCCGAGTTTGCTCAGTCAGACATCCGTGAGGTCCGGGGATGCTGAGACGGGGGAAGGCAGACCCCGGGCCCACCCGCCGGGGCCCCCAGGGGCCCGGGGACGCACCTGCCTCTCAGCCCCTTCCCTATGGTCCTTTTTCTCCGAGTTTGCTCAGTCAGACCTCCGTGAGGTCCGGCGATGCTGAGACGGGGGAAGGCAGCACCCGGGCCCTGGCTCTCAGCCGCTTCCCGATGGTCTTTTTTCTCCGAGTTTGCTCAGTCAGACCTCCGTGAGGTCCGGGGATGCTGAGACGGGGGAAGGCAGCACCCGGGCCTGCCCGCCGGGGCCCCCAGGGGCCCGGGTACGCACCTGCCTCTCAGCCGCTTCCCGATGGTCTTTTTTCTCCGAGTTTGCTCAGTCAGACCTCCGTGAGGTCCGGGGATGCTGAGACGGGGGAAGGCAGCACCCGGGCCCTCCCGCCGGGGCCCCCAGGGGCCCGGGTATGCACTTGCCTCTCAGCCCCTTCCCGATGGTCCTTTTTCTCCGAGTTTGCTCAGTCAGACCTCTGTGAGGTCCGGGGATGCTGAGATGGGGGAAGGCAGCACCCGGGCTCGCCCGCCGGGGCCCCCAGGGGCCCGGGTACGCAACTGCCTCTCAGCCGCTTCCCGATGGTCTTTTTTCTCCGAGTTTGCTCAGTCAGACCTCCGTGAGGTCCGGGGATGCTGAGATGGGGGAAGGCAGCACCCGAGCCCGCCCTTCCGGGGCCCCCAGGGGCCCGGGTATACACCTGCCTCTCAGGCCCTTCCCGATGGTCCTTTTTCTCCGAGTTTGCTCAGTCAGACCTCCGTGAGGTCTGGGGATGCTGAGACGGGGGAAGGCAGCAACCGGGCCCACCCGCCGGGGCCCCCAGGGGCCCGGGTATGCACCTGCCTCTCAGCCCCTTCCCGATGGTCCTTTTTCTCCGACTTTGCTCAGTCAGACCTCCGTGAGGTCCGGGGATGCTGAGACGGGGGAAGGCAGCACCCAGGCCCACCCACTGCGGCCCCCAGGGGCCCGGGTATGCACCTGCCTCTCAGCCGCTTCCCGATGGTCTTTTTTCTCCAAGTTTGCTCAGTCAGACCTCCGTGAGGTCCGGGGATGCTGAGACGGGGGAAGGCAGCACCTGGGCCCACCCGCTGGGGCCCCCAGGGGCCCGGGTATGCACATGCCTTTCAGCCCCTTCCCGATGGTCCTTTTTCTCCGAGTTTGCTCAGTCAGACCTCCGTGAGGTCCGGTGATGCTGAGATGGGGGAAGGCAGCACTCGGGCCCACCTGCCGGGGCCCCCAGGGGCCTGGGTACTCACCTGCCTCTCAGACCCTTGCTGATGGTCCTTTTTCTCCGAGTCTGCTTGCCCTGGGAGCAGGCAGGGATGCTAAGCCAGCATACCCCCTGCGCAGGGTGGCCTGCCAAGGGGATGCCCCAGCCGTACTCTGATCGATTGGGCACTTTAGGGATGGACTGCTTGGCCAGCCTCGGCTGTTGTTTAAAGCAAAGCGCTTCCACCCCGCATGCACCGTCTGACTCGAGGGCCTGCCACCTGGCGGGAGGCCCTTCACCCTACCCAGCAGAGCGAAGGCCGAGCGGCCCCGGCAGCTTGAGCCCCCCAGTGGTCTGACCCGCCGGAAGGGGTCGGGTGGCGCCAGGCCCTTGGATGCTGCTGCCCAGCAGGTGCGAAGGCCCTGTCACCCCTCTCTGCCCAGCACATTTCCACAGCAGCTTGGAACGACCATTCCGAGCGGTGCCGCCGCTGCCAGGCTCCGGCACCCCTGCATCTCGCTCAGTCTGCGCCTCGGCCTGCCTCTCCCTCCCGGGGGAGATGGCTGGGCCTGCCGGTGCCCATGCGACTGCACCTCTCCACACCCCTCCAGTGAGCCCTCCCGCCCCGGCGGGTGGGCTCCTTCCCCCTGGCAGGCTCCCGAGAGATGGAGGGGTGTGTGAAGGTTGCCGGTTGGGGAGATGGGCACGCGGCCCCACTTCGTCAGCAGGTGCGGCTACCTGGTTGATCCTGCCAGTAGCATATGCTTGTCTCAAAGATTAAGCCATGCACGTGTAAGTACACA
>CAWUFW010004594.1:0-7500 GCA_963921515.1 Calotriton arnoldi | reverse complement strand
GATTTACTCACCTGTTATCAGGAGAGACCTCAGTGCTGCATCTTTCAGCCCAGTACTGATCCTGAAAAGTAATTTTAACCGTACTTACCAGTAACTTGAATTTCCTTCCATAGGATATCATTGCCTGCTTTTTGCTGAAAAAGTTTCTAAGTGTCGATTTTTGAAACATACAAATATTCATCTAAAATCAGCCGAAATACGAATTCCAATTTACTCACCTGTTATCAGGAGAGACCTCAGTGCTGCATCTTTCAGCCCAGTACTGATCCTGAAAAGTAATTTTAACCGTACTTACCAGTAACTTGAATTTCCTTCCATAGGCTAACATTGGCTGGTTTCACTTGGAAATTCTTCTAAGTGTGGAGTTTTGGAACTTTATAATATTCCTCTAAAATCAACCGAACTACGAATTCTGATTTACTCACCTGTTATCAGGAGAGAACCCAGTGCTGCATCTTTTAGCCCAGCACTGACCCTGAAAAGTAATTCTAACCGTACTTACCAGTAACTTATATTTCCTTCCATAGGAATCCATTGTCTGGTTTTCAGCAGAAAAGTTTCGAAGTGTCGATTTTTACAAATTACAAATATTCCTTAAAAATCGCCTGTATGACTTAAATGCATTCTTTCAACTGTTTACAGGAGATGCACCAGTGCTGGATCCAGGATCCAACACTGAGTAAGAAAAAGTAACGATAACACTACTTACCTGCTAAGTGAATTTCCTCCCATAGGATAACATTGGTGATTCTATGTGAAAAAGTTTCTGTGTCAACTTTTAAAATACAATAATATTCCTTAAAAATCACTACTGTAACCAAAACGCTTTTACTCAACTGTTTACAGGAGATGTCCCAGGACTGAATCTAGGATCCAGTCCTGTGGTTAGAAAAGTAATCCATAAAGTAACTAATTGCATTTAATTAGAAAATCAGATTGAGCTCAATGTTGCATTGTGTTTGAAATTGTGTTGCCCATTGCAACAACTGTAACTACTGTACTTAAAACTCTATTGCCTATTTGCAAACTATTTAAACTAAAGTAATTCATTCTGAGAAAGTATATTTTGTAATGTAATGTATAATGTAATTACAATGTAATTTAATAAATAAAATATCTAAAAATAAATAGTTTTAAAAAATGTAGTAAATCAGTATCAAAAAAATAAATATAACAATTAATACATTTAAAAATTGACATTTACAAAACCTTTGAAATTCACTGAAAAAACCATAGGTTTTAGGGGCGTTATAGTTAGAAATTAGCATTTAAAAAACCTTTGAAATTCACTGAAAAAACCATAGGTTTTAGACACGTTATAGTTAGAAATTAGCATTTAAAAAACCTTTGAAATTCACTGAAAAAACCATAGGTTTTAGGGACAGTTATAGTTAGTTGGACATTTCACTCGTACAAAACCCGTGAAATTCCCCCGTTATAGTTAGTTCAGCTAACTATAACTCGCGCCCCGCAATGCACTGCTGATGACGTCACATATTACATCACTCATGACATGGTCAGTGACATCACTGATGACATCACTGATGACATCTCAAATGACATCACTGATGACATCATCCATGTGATAATTTCATGCATCCTCTCACACCCTAATATAACCTTTGATACACCCACTCTAAATTACAGACTGCCATTCTCAAAACCATAGACACTCCAACACCAATAACTACATACCCACTCACTGATTCTTAGGTCTACACACACATCCACTCACTCACCTGTACAGTCACTCATACTTACGGTCACTCAGTACAGGACTATCATATGCACTAATACACCTACATAGACACTCACACACCGCCACTCATCCATAGAGGTACTCACACACCTAGTCAGTCATGGAAATAATTAATCACACTGCCATTTACTCACCTATACAGTTATACGCACACCAGCTCACTTACTCATACAAATACTAGCACATTCTTACGCTCTTATACAATCACTAATACAAGTACACACTCATCCATACAGCCACTCTCACAATCACACACTCTCACTTATACCCATTTATATACTACAACACACATATATACTGCCTTTCACATATGTAGTTACTCACACATGTACCACTGAGATATACATTCACTCACTAACACACCCATACACACACTCACCCACCCATACAGTCCATCACAGATGCACTCTTGAAACCATGCACCCAGTGAATCACCCACTGATACATCTATGAGCAGTCACACACACCCCATCCACACAAACACTCAGGCACCCATACAGATACTCAGACAACCAATCAATAACTCATATAGACACTCATGTAGCTATTTACAAACCCATGCAGCCACTTACACACCAACAGGCAGACGGATAAAGACATTCACACAGTTTAGTAACTAACCCATGCATTTAGTAAGATACGTTTAATCACTCACTAATAGTCAGTCATGCACCTACTATATCATCCATCCAGACACTTATACACCCACTCATTATTCAATACACCTTGGCATATATATTAAACATATTTAAACTTTACAGAAACACACAGTCACTGGATGATGTCATCAGTGATGTCATCAGTGATGTCATTTGAGATGTCATCAGTGATGTCATCAGTGATGTCACTGACCATGTCATGAGTGATGTAATATGTGACGTCATCAGCAGTGCATTGCGGGGGCGCGAGTTATAGTTAGCTGAACTAACTATAACGGGGGAATTTCACGGGTTTTGTACGAGTGAAATGTCCAACTAACTATAACTGTCCCTAAAACCTATGTTTTTTTCAGTGAATATATATATATATATATATATATATATATATATATATATATATATATATATATATATATACATATATTATCTACTGGCAGTCGCCAGTAGATAGTTATAGTTAGGACCTATTTTCCATAGGAAATCCACGACATTCTATTTGAAATAACTCTCTTGCCGGTTGACGTATCTTTGCGAAATTTTCAAACTTTGTGGGGCGCTCCGGTCCGCTCCTACCCTGAAAGTCTCGGGGGGATTCGTCAAGCGGGGGCTGAGAAAAAAGGGGGGTCCCAAAACACGTTTTCCCCATTCATTTTTCCATAGGAAACTTTAGACACGGCTACAGCCCGAACTGCTGAACGGAATTACACCAAATTTGGCAAGAGGTAGTTCTTGGTTCAGAAAGAACCCTTTTTGTTAAATGGTGTAAATCCGTTCAGTAGTTCCTGAGAAATTCACAATTAAAATCACATATATATCTATGGCCGCGTCGGATCCGCGTACCCTCCCGATCACGAGCTGCATGCTAATTGGCTGTCAACACTCCAAATCAGGAAGTGTTGGCAGCCATTTTGTCCCTCGGTAGAACCGAGGGATAGAAACAAGTGCACAAAACGCAAAAAGGGGGCAGGGTAGAAACCCCCTAGGCCTGCTCAGGGGGTCCCACAAGGACCCCCTGGGCAAAAAAAAGCATTTAAAAAAAAAAATCGGCAGGATGCGCTCAGGGTGCGCAGATCCTGCCGAAAAAAAAAAAAATCGAAGCGCGGTCTCCCGCGCTTCGATGTTAATTTGCCCCCGGGTGGGCCAAGTCCTGGGGGCATGCTGGGGGGGGGTTTATTTTATGTTTGGGGTGCCTCTAAGGGCCCCCAAGCCCCGGGGACCGCCACCCCCGGGGCTTTATTAGAAAAAGTTGCGGGAGGGCTCTGAGCCCTCCCGCAGCCCAGAGGACCACCACCTCCCCGGGGCTTCTTTATTTTTTAAATTAACCTGTGTGGGGGACTCCAGCCCCCCACACGCCCGGGACCACCACCTCCCCGGGGCACTAACAAGATTGAAAATGGGGGTCCGTTTTGGACCCCAAGCCCCAGGGACCACCACCTCCCCAAGGCTTTGAAAATGTGGGGAGGGGGCCGCGCGGCCCCCTCCTGGAGCCAGTGATGGCCCTGGGGACCGCCACCCCCCAGGGCCGGCTCCTGCAGTGTACCCCCGGGACACTGCTGTTTGCAATGACAGGACGGGAGCCTTGCGGCTCCCGTCCTGTCATTGCAAACTGCTTTGAATTTTGGAAGCGAGAGCAGGGAAAGTTGCTCTTGCTTCCAAAATTCAAAGCAGAATTGCTTTTCCACATGGGGAGCTGCATATTAGCAGCTCCCCATGTGGAAAAGCAATGCCGGCTCGCGCAGGAGGCGGGGAGCCGGCAGGGTCCGTGGGGGAGTTGGGGTCCCCCCACGGACCCCAAAAGGATAGGGCCAGCCCCGGGGGATGGGGTCCCCGGGGCAAGTAGTGGCCCGGGAGGGGGGCCATGCAGTCCCCCTTCCCCCCAAATTTTTTTGAAAAAAAAACAAAGGCCGGCCCCGGGGGATGGGGTCCCCGGGGCCTAAGGAGGCCTTAGGAGGGGCCAGGCAGCCCCCTCCATCAAATAAAAAAAAAAAAAGGTGGCAATGGCCCGGGGGATGGGGTCCCTGGGTCAAAATTGGCCACGGGAGGGGGGCACACGCGGTCCCCTTCCCAGTCCTTTTTTTTTTTTTAAAAAGGGGGACAGGCCCTGGGGGATGGGGTCCCCAGGGCTCAAAAATTACTAAAAGGGGGCCACACAGCCCCCTTTTAAAAAAATAAAAAAATAAAAAAACGGCATCGCGAGGGAGGCCACGCCCCCTCTTTGACAGCACTCTGCAAACGCGCCCCTGGCGCGTTTGCAGAGGAGAGCGAATTCCCCTTGAATACTGGGGGTCCCTGGGGGCCAACTAGCCCACCAGGAACCTCCAGTATGCGCCAGGGGCTGCGTTGCACAGAGGTGTACAGAGGCCACGCCCTTTTTACACCTCTCTGCAACGCAGCTCTGTGGCGCTTTTTGGATATACCTGTTGGGCTAGTTGGCCCCCAGGGACCCTCAGGATTCAAGGGAGTTAATCCCCCGACTTAAAACGCGCCACGGGGCGCGTTTGCACAGTGGTGAAGGGAGGGGTGGGGCTTCAGGTGACATGTGTGCAAACAGGCCCCGTGGCGCGTTTTAAGATGGGGAATTAAATCCCCTTCAATCCTGAGGGTCCCTGAGGGCCAACTAGCCCACCATGTACTTCTAAAAGCGCCACAGAGCTGCGTTGCACAGAGGTGTAAAAAGGGCGTGGCCTCTGTACACGTCTCTGCAACGCAGCCCCTGGCGCATACTGGAGGTTCCTGGTGGGCTAGTTGGCCCCCAGGGACCCTCATGATTAAAGGGGACTTAATCCCCCAACTTAAAACGCGCCACGGGGCGCGTTTGCACAGATGTCACCTCAGGCCCCGCCCCTCCCTTCACCATTGTGCAAATATTCCTCTAAAATCAGCCGAAATACGAATTCCGATTTACTCACCTGTTATCATGAGAGACCTCAGTGCTGCATCTTTCAGCCCAGTACTGATCCTGAAAAGTAATTTTAACCGTACTTACCAGTAACTTGAATTTCCTTCCATAGGATATCATTGCCTGCTTTTTGCTGAAAATGTTTCTAAGTGTCGATTTTGAAACATACAAATATTCCTCTAAAATCAGCCGAAATACGAATTCCGATTTACTCACCTGTTATCAGGAGAGAACCCAGTGCTGCATCTTTTAGCCCAGCACTGACCCTGAAAAGTAATTCTAACCGTACTTACCAGTAACTTGTATTTCCTTCCATAGGAATCATTGTCTGGTTTTCAGCAGAAAAGTTTCAAAGTGTCAATTTTCACAAACTACAAATATTCCTTAAAAATCGCCTGTATGACTTAAACGCATTCTTTCAACTGTTTACAGGAGATGCACCAGTGCTGGATCCAGGATCCACCACTGAGTGAGAAAAAGTCACAATAACACTACTTACCTGCTAAGTGAATTTCCTCCCATAGGATAACATTGGTGATTCTATGTGAAAAAGTTTCTGTGTCAACTTTTAAAATACAATAATATTCCTTAAAAATCACTACTGTAACCAAAACGCTTTTACTCAACTGTTTACAGGAGATGTCCCAGGACTGAATCTAGGATCCAGTCCTGTGGTTAGAAAAGTAATCCATAAAGTAACTAATTGCATTTAGCTAGAAATTCACATTGAGCTCAATGTTGCATTGTGTTTGAAATTGTGTTGCCCATTGCAACAACTGTAACTACTGTACTTAAAAGTCTATTGCCTATTTGCAAAGTATTTAAAGTAAATTAATTCATTCTGAGAAAGTATATTTTGTAATGTAATGTATAATGTAATTACAATGTAATTTAAAAAATAAAATATCTAAAAATATATAGTTTAAAAAAATGTAGTAAATCAGTATGAAAAAAATAAAAAATAACAATTAATACATTTAAAAATTGGCATTTACAAAACCTTTGAAATTCACTGAAAAAAACCATAGGTTTCAGACATGTTATAGTTAGGAATTAGCATTTAAAAACCTTTGAAATTCACTGAAAAAACCATAGGTTTCAGACATGTTATAGTTAGAAATTAGCATTTAAAAAACCTTTGAAATTCACTTAAAAAACCATAGGTTTCAGGCACGTTATAGTTAGAAATTAGCATTTAAAAAACCTTACAAATTCACTGAAAAAACCATAGGTTTTAGGGACAGTTATAGTTACTTGGACATTGCACTCGTACAAAACCCGTGAAATTCCCCGTTATAGTTAGTTCAGCTAACTATAACTCGCACCCCGCAATGCACTGCTGATGACGTCACATATTACATCACTCATGACATGGTCAGTGACATCACTGATGACATCACTGATGACATCTCAAATGACATCACTGATGACATCACTGATGACATCATCCAGTGACTGTCTGTTTCTGTAAAGTTTAAATATGTTTTTTGAATCCCCGTGAACAAGATCTCGGCTGAGATCGAAACGCGTAGGGGTGTGCTGACCTTTTATGATCAAATAAAAGCACCGTGGAACCGCTTTGGAGGCATTGGCATGATTATTTCTTTGTGAGAATAATGGAACTGTGAGTGCGGAGAGGATTTCCTTTGGGGAAAGTGTTTGGCAAATGGTAACGGCTTGGTCCAGCTGTACTCGAAACGCACCACCGCAGATGCGCCCAAATGGTCAAACAATGGGACCATGCAGGAAATGATATATATATATATATATATATATTCACTGAAAAAACCATAGGTTTTAGGGACAGTTATAGTTAGTTGCACATTTCACTCGTACAAAACCATAGAAATTCCCCCGTTATAGTTAGTTCAGCTAACTATAACTCGCGCGCCTGCAATGCACTGCTGATGACGTCACATATTACATCACTCATGACATGGTCAGTGACATCACTCATGACATCACTGATGACATCACTGATGACATCATCCTTGTGATAGAGTGGCAGACTGCCTCTCACCCTAATATAACCTTTGATACACACACTCAAAAATACAAACTAACATTTTCAAAACAATGGACATACCAATACCAGTTACAACACACCTATTCAGTAATTCCAAGATCTACACACACATCCACTCATTCACCAACAGTTCACTTCCCATTTGTACTTCGTTCAG